>ML796172.1:990593-1037144 GCA_009831015.1 Picea engelmannii
CTCATGGTGCAACAAATTTAGGACAACCGGAAAATAGGCATTGAAACTTGTTGTCATATCTTACATCACTTGGACATGTGGGTTTAGTAATCCTACCTCATAACTTACTGCACGAACCGATCTTTCGGAGTAACTACACTATCCAACTGCCATTTGATCTGCATGAAATGGCTGTAATAATGAGAGATGGCTCTTGAATGTGAGAAATGACGATATGAAAAGTGGAGAATAAGTGGAGTCCTTTCTGTGGTTGAACAATTAGAAAGAAGTAGATGTGGAGTTAAGCAATGATGAAGTGGCCCTTGTGGGACAAAGAGAGCAGAAAGTAATTTTTGAAAAATGGCGAAAATATTGACAAAACAACAATGTTTCCATATGTAGAAATGGTAATAAAATAAGCAAAAGGAATGATAGAAGTAGGTGTATCAACATATTTTTTGGTTGGAACTATGGCATTAGGTATAACAACATGCAAGGCAAAAGAGTCAGGAACAGGTGTAAAGCATGCAAGGCAAAAGAGTCGGGAAAAGGTGTAACAACATGGAAATTGGTCATGTGGTCGGCATATGATCATGTGGTTGGAAAATTGTGTAATGACACATGATTTAATCAGCATGGAATGTAGTCGGTAAATAGTGTAACGACATATGGTGTAGCAACATGTAACCCCTCCGAACACAAAATCACTTAGTTATTAGGAAGTTTTTTAACTTCCAGAAACTAATCCTTTGGCTTCTTCTGCTGTAATATACTTTGTTGTTCTTCAGTTTATCTGCACACAAGAAACTGCCTGATACTTTTCTAGACTAAATTTATTAGAAAAAGAGAAATATAAAAATGAAATGCGTGAAGCAAAATCAGAAAATTTCAAAATTGTACAACTTATTTATATACAAGATTTTATTGAAAGAAAAAAGTCCTAAAGTTCAGAAGGGGAAGGAGCAGGCTTCGTTCCCTTTAAAAATTGGTAATCTGTATCAACGGTACATCTCGATTTAAATTCTTTCTTGGAAATTGGATGCTGATACAGGCGCAAGCGATGACCATTTACATATAACTGTGTATTGGATCCATCAATAGTAATTAACCTGACTGTCCCATTGGGAAAAAAAAAATCTACCTCGTAAGGTCCCAACCATCTTGTACGCAGTTTACCCTGGAATTATTTGAAGCGCAAATCATACAACAAAGCCCAATCTCCTTTTTGGAACAATTTCTTCTTCATGACTCGATCATGCCATTTTTTTCGTTCCTATTGAATTATTGTAGTTTGATGAATAGCGTCCAAACGCTTTTCATCTAGCTCATTGAGCTACTGCAGTCTGGCCTTTTGTGCCATAGTCAAGTCGAGATTGACTGCTGATGCAGTTCTGAGGGTTTTGATTTCGAATTCAATGGGGAAAACATGGCTCTTTCCATATACGGGTTCATAAGGAGAAAAAATAGTTGTGTTCCTCCAAGTAGTTCGATAATCCCATAGATCTTCATGAAATCTATCAAACCAATCCCTATGATGTTCTCTCACTGTCTTAGTAAGAATAACTTCTATGACCTTGTTGGTACTTTCAACTTGGCCATTACCTTGTGGATGGTATGGAGAAGTTGTTCTATGTAAAACATGATATTGACTGAGTAGGGCTTCAAACTTATGTGATGTGAAAGGGGGTCCCCCATCAGTTACTAATTCTATAGGAACTCCAAACCTAACAAATATATCTTCAAACAAGAATGCTAAGACAACTTCCTCTGAGGCCCTGTTGAGTGATTTTGCCTCCACCCACTTGGTCATGTAATCTGTACAGACCAATATATAGACTTTTTGATTAGAAGGTAAGTTAATGGGCCCTACAAAGTCCATGGACCATCTCTCAAAAGGCTCTAACACTACTTGAGGCTGGAGAGGTATCTCACCCCTATGATTTGGCTGACCCATTCGTTGGCAACTGTCATAGGCCTAGACATACTTCTTGGCATCTTGAAATATGGTGGGCCAAAAACAACCCATCCTTAAATTTTATGTCCAGTCCTTTTATCAGCAAAATGACCCCCACAAGGGCCATCATGGAAAGATTTCAGTAGATCATAAAATTCATCATCCCTCACACATCTCCTGATTTCTTGATCCAGGCCTGTGTAGAAAAGGTATCCCTCTATCCAACTATACCAAGCACTCTTTTGAATGATCTTCCTTCTTTATCTTGGAGATAGATGTGGACATACCTTCCCTGCAACCAAATAATTAGCAATGTCTACATACCAAAGTGAGTGAGAAGATACTGCAAACAAATGTTCATCTGGAAAGGAATTATCTACTGGTGAATTATCATCATTTATATGCAGTCTTGAGAGAAAATCAACAACCACATCTTCTTTCCCTAGTCTATCTACTATAGTGATGTCAAATTCTTGAAGTAATAACAACCATCTTATTACTCTGACATTAGTAATAGGTTTATTCATCAGATATTTAATTGTTGTATGATCAGTATGGATAAAAGTAGGACAATGACACAATGCTTGAATTTATTTATTGCATAAACTACTGCAAAGAATTCTCTTTCAGTAATTGTATAATTTAACTCAGTAGGAGCCATGTTCTTGCTGATATAGTAGATGGCATACGAATCTTTGTCTTCTTGTTTCCCTAGTACTGCACCAATTGTAGTGTCGGAAGCATATGAAGAAATGTGAAAAGGCAGAGCCCAATTGGGCCCTCTCAAGATGGGAGTTGTCGACAATTTTTGTTTCAAATCTACAAAAGACAATTCTCAATTGTCAGTCCAATGAAAGTCAACATATTTTGTTAATAGGAAAAACAAGGGAGAGGAATGTTTGGAATTTGTTTTAATGAATCTCCTGTAATATCTAACATGCCCTAAAAAAATTCTTACCTCTTTCTAAGTTGATGGAGTTGGAATGTCCAAAATTACCTAGATTTTGGTTGGGTCTACCTGAATTCCTGCATAAGAAATGAAGTTTCCCAGCACCACACCTTCGCTCATCATCATATGGAATCTTTTTGTGCTTAAAGAAAGATGAGACTGTATACATATTTTGAGCACTTTTTCCAGATTAGTCAAAGCTTCATCAAAATCAATACCATAAGGTTTAAAATCATCCATGAATATCTCCATACATTCATTCACCATATCAAAGAAAATACCAATCACAACTCTCTGGAAGGTGCCTGTTGCATTACACAAGCCAAATGGGAGAACCTTGTAGGAAAATGTACCCCAAGGGATGGTAAAGGTGGTCTTATATTGGTCCTGGGGAGAAATGTTTATCTAGTTATAGCCATTGAATCCATTTAGGAAAGAGAAAAACTTTTTCCCAGCTAGGTTGTCTGGAACCTGATCAATAAATGGCAGAGGGAAATGATCCTTTTTCATGGCCTTATTTAGGGCTCTATAGTCCAAACACATTCTCCACTTACCATTATTTTTAGGTATAATAACGAATGGTGAAACCCACTCACTGTCTGATATAGGATAGATGAATCCAACATTGAGAAGTTTCTAGAGTTCCTCCTTAACTATTTCTTTAAGATTAGGGTTCATACTCCTTTGGGGTTGGAAAATGGGTCAGCATTCTTCCTTGATGTATATATGGTGGGTGCATAGTTCATAGGAAATTCCTTTCATATCCATGTAATCCCAGGAAAATGCTTCCTTATGTTCAATCAATAACTTCATCAATCGGTGAGTTTCAGCAATAGATAAATCGTGATTGATGTTCAAGGTCTTTCCAGGTTTGATTTCTACAATGATGCTCTTAGAACCAACTTTAGGAAATAATTTGGCTATTGTTGTTTCAACATTTGTTGTTACAACATTTTTTGTTACAACTGAATTGATTTGATTTACAACAGTTCCAGAGAACATTTCTAGGCTCATCTCTTCCTGGGAAATTGGGTCAAAGACTGTAATCAATCGGTGGCATGTGTTTTGTGTAACGGTAGAGGGGTCACAGATAAAGCAATTGATTAACTCATCCTTCATTTCATCTTTGAAACTGAGGGCTCTTCCTATGGTTAACACATGCATAGCACTTTCATCCTCAATGTCCATCCATAAAGAATTTTTGGGTTCCATATTGGGTGTAGCATGAGGATACGAGGTAAGTTTTTTTGTGTCATAACCATCAGAGATGGTCATGGAACCAGATCTACAACCAATGAAAGCATCAATTGTAGCTAACCATGGTCTTCCTAGAATTAGAGGGTGGCCCCCCAGATGGGTTTTGGGTTGCAAAACGATAAAATCAATAGGATACTCCCAAGAATCAACTGAAATGACTAAATCATTGATTACTCCTTCTGGTCTGATGGTGGAACAATCAACTAATTCTAAAACATTAGGAGTAGGTCGAAATTGCATTCTGAGTTGCAAAAATTGTGTAGTTTCTATTGGCATAATATTAATTGTTGCCCCTAAGTCAACTAATACATGGGGAATAGGTGTTTGTCTAATTTTGACAGTGACTGTAGGTTTTCCTAGGTCACAATATTTAATAGGTGGGGTTTTTCCTAACATCAGTTCAAACAAATCCCCCACTACATGCACTATGAGGGGGTCCCTAGGTTTCCTTATAGGTCTTCTGATACATAGATATCTCACAGTCTTGGCATAAATAGGGACATCTCTAAACACTTGCAATAGTGGAATGTTAACATGCAGGTTTTTCAGTTCTCCTAAGAGATTGAAGGATGGTAATTCCACAGTTTTGATAATTTCCAGTCTTTCAGGACATGGGGGGTCTATTGATTCTTTAATAGGTTGGCCAATTTCTTCTATATCAACAAATGGTTTTTCCCTCGATTCCTTGTTTGATTCTAAATATGGAGCATCTTAACTTATGGGCTCGACTATTCTCCCTGATATTAATTTTATCTCATCACAAGGCATATGAGTAATAGACAGAGCTGGCACATTATATATATAAATATTCTGAATGACCTTATTATTGAGATTTGGGTTACGTTGCACAAGCATTTGAGGTCATAAGAAAGGATTTTTCTGTGGCGCATTGGGAGGTAACTACAACTATTGTTGTTGATACTGTGGTTGGAGCTATTGTTGATAGAGGTTCGGTTGATGGTTTTGATAGCCAATATGTTGTTGAGATGCTCTCCAAAATGGGTTTCATTGCCCATGGTGACTATGTTGTTGGGGCATAGGTAACCATGCATTGTGATCCTAATAAGGAGGGGGAATTGGATTTGGAGGGGGAGCATTCATCTGGCCATAAGGTAGTTGATTGTTCCAATAATTAAGTGTTGCAGGAGAGAATTGAGAGTTCATACCTTGGCCTCTTGGCTGTCATTGTCCTCTTTGTGTAATTAGATAGGCAACCTTCACTTCCTCATTAGTTTCCTTCATTGATGCTTTTACTCCTGGTAAAGAGGGACATTTGTCAGTAGGATGATCCAATTCACAAACACGACATACCTGAACATTGTTCAGTGGGCACTCCCTTTTTAGATGTTTGTCTCTGCACTCTGGACAAAAAATGGACAACGCCTTTTCTACTTCTGCTTGTTTTTGTTTAATCTGCAGAGTATCAATTTGTGAAGCAAAAGAGTTAATCATTTATGTTTTGAAATCTTCTAATAGATTACCTATTTCTTCTCTTGTTTCCCCTCCATTGGTTGATTTTTTTTACCCTTGAAAAAGTGGTATCCTTGGTAACTGGATTATTTCTTGTAGTTCCTCGAGAACATCTCTTGCAAAGATTTACAATGTCTTCATAGGATTCCATAGATATATCTCCCTTGTCAACCATATTCAACATATATAAACAATCATCTCTAACCCCTTTTAGCAAAATGGTTTTCAGAATGTCCTTACTCACATCCGGATGTCTAGACCTTTGTAGATTGTACTGGAGTCACTCTACAAAATCTTCAAGGGTCTCATCCTCTTTCTAAGACACCTTGAATAGTTCCTCCCTTCGTTACCTTGTTCAACAATAGTCTTGGTACTTGTTCAGGAAAAGTTGCCTCATCTATACCCATGTTGAGATATTCTCTCCTCCAAGGCTCATGAACCATCTTAACGCATTTCCCTTCAATGTGGCTGGAAACAATTTAAGTTTCTACGTAGTAGTAGTGTAGTCATAGCTTCTATAGATAATATCCAATTAAAATAGAAACTCATCTAGATCCTCAGTAGACAATCCATGGAAATTTGGTAGGGCTGAAAGAGGTATGTTCTTCATAGTAGCTACCCCCCTTGTAGGAATATTAGTAATAGGAAAAACCAGGGTAGAGATAGTATTTTCATCATTTACCTGATCTTCATTGATCTACGGATCCTCTCGGTTGAACTCCTCTTCATTATCTCCTTGATTTTTTATGGCTTCTCTCTCTCTCCACTCAATACAGTAAGCATCCCACTCCTCCTTAGTGACTATCTGTCTGTTAATCTGATAAACAGCTTCTTCTGGTCTTTCTCTTGGCTGAGCTATACTTTCTTGATCTTCAATATTCTCTAGTGTTTCTTGCTGATTTTTTGGTGAAAAACTTTCATCTTCAACCCTTGATGAAAGCGATGTTTCGAACTGGGGCAGTTCTAATGACTGAGGAATTTGTCTCCTTGGAGGATTTGAAGGGAAAAAGATAGATCCTGAAGAAGAATCTAATCTAGCTATAATCTCATCAACAAAGGTTGGTCTTCCTAGTGAAGGGTTCCTTCCTCCACATCCTCTAGTACCTGTAGGGTTAGTATTTTTGGGAATATGCCCTCTTGTTCCTCAATTCATGTAGACTATTCATTCCTAAGAAAATAAAACTAATGTTCTTACAAAAATCTATAATTATCTTCCTCGGCAACGGTGCCAAAATGTTGGGCACTTTAATTGTCTAATTAAATAGATAATTAAGGTGTTCAATATAAATTGTCAAACCTAGGGAAGTTTTGTTATTGCAAGATAATTGTGCACAATATATGCTAGACTATGGAAGCAACATTATTCAAATTGCAGTAAGAAACCAAATTGAAAGGTTGAACTTTAACACAGGTTGCTGACACAGCTGGAGCTTCTATAGAATTGAAATCACACTTGCATACATTAAATCCTTAACTGATGGGTGCATAAGAATCCTAGATTATTTAATATATTCTAACTTTCTATTTTACTCTTGCAGAAAGAACTTTGTGCTACTTATTGAAAGGAAACCTACTTAACTGCAAAAAAAAGGAATTCACACTTTTTTTTCCAGATATTAAATCTAATGCAGGAAAGGAAATAAATTCTGCAATAGTATCGAATAATTTACTCTAATTCTCATGAGACACACAGATGCGCATTAAACATAAAAGAACTGACTGTAACAACAAATATATGCTAGAAATGCTAAATAGATCAATTTTCCAAATCAAAGTGGTTAATCTAAAAAAACAAAATAAAGGGGAGTCTGTGAGGAAGGTGGGCCCTTTCCCTCTCATTGAATCCACTCAAAAATAGACTACAGTAGGTTAACAAAACTCAATCCACTTCTTTATTGATTATCCAAAAAGGTTCAGATACAATGTGCTCTTCTTCACTCTCTGTTCACAGCTAAAATTCAGTAGTAATGATTACAAAGGCTCTTCTATTTAAAGACAGAGTTATTCAGTTGAAAATGAACTCATAAAATCTTTGAGAATCAAAGATTATCAAGTTGTTCTTATGATATACAAAATCTGTTAAATGATCTTCATCATCAATGTGAACCAAAATGTGTAACAACCTTGAGGATAAGTCTTCATGATTTGAATTTGCATGAGGGACCAGCTTCCAGGATGGATGGATATCTGTTGCAGTAGGTGTAGCAGCTTCCAAAAAGGGTGCGCAATTGTTGTAGTCATGTAACAACATGCAGAGTTGGCACATAGCTGTAACAACACTGTTCTTTCTTTAAGACTTGGTTGTTCTACACATTTTAATAATTAGTTGAATATTCATGGGTAAAATATGAGAAACACTACTAATCTAACATGTTAAAGTGAATAAAATATAAAATCAAGATTGATGATGCATACCTTGGGAAAAAGGGTCTTAGCAACAATTATTAGGCATTTAGCATAGAATTGGTAAGGTTGAATGAGCAAAAGATATGGTGAAAAAGGGACATTTTTGGGTCCTAACAGAGGCATGGTAATTAGAAATGGAACCATATTCCTATTGACTAACCTCACAACGATCTTAATTTAATTTTTCCTCTTGAGCAACATCAACCTTAAAAACATCAACATGAACCTACCTTGTCTACACTTCAAAATCCAACTATTATTTTGAACAACTTTGATGGATGGGATTGTCCCTTGTTTCCACCTCCCATTACATTAAGTTGGAAAGTTGTCTTTGCAGATTTTCAATGGAATCATTCATCTCATTCTCTTACTGATGAACAATTCTCTAGCCAAATAGTTCCAAAAAACTTATCCCTATTGAGGCACGATAACTATAATTGACACCATATTCCTAATGATTAGCCACATCTTGATTTGGACTTTCTTTTTTCTCTTGAACAACATCAGCTTAAAAATCTTCAAACTGAACATGTCAAGTTCCCTTTCACATACTAAAATCTACAAATAACGAGATCCTAACCATTCCAAATGTCAAGAAGGAGAGTGGTGCTTCACCATTGAGGTTCATGGAACTAGAAGATGTACTTCTAACCAAAAGTAAAAAATTGTAGCCCACTAATTTTATACACCACTCTTGTTAGTCTCACGGTAACTACTCAGTAAGGAAGTATATACCTTAGGGGAATCTTTTATTCCTTAATTGTTTGTATCTGAAAATACTTACAAACAAATTTTAGAAACTCACATTTTTTATTGGAAATTTAAAGATTAAATTTTGTTTCAATGTAGTTATTAGTTGAGGACCAATTTTCTAAAAATTTCTAACTTGGGATTTCTTTTATAACCTAGTATTTGAAATTTTATATTTATAAAACAATAATGGAACCATTTTGACCTTACTCTCTACAAGGGGGGATCCTTAAGATAATAACCAAGTTGATAAGGGAACATCATTAGGCTAATAACCAAGTTAACTCTTGCCCCATGTTTCTCTCGAAAAATACTTTAAACCAAGTTGGCTAACTAGCCTTAATGTTGTAATTAAATGCTTCTATTGGTTTTAAATAAATAGTATATAATTTTTTTTAACTAAAGTTTCTAGTCAACATGAGCAAGCAACAACTATTTTATTTTATATTTAACATTGTGATTGAAACATTCTACAACACTGTAAAAGTCTACTTCTACTAAGAAGACAAGAGTGGGGAGTATCTGTTCCACCAAATTCACCTGGGATTTGCACCTAGGCCCACCCTTTTTTTCTAATACATTTACACACAAGCATGAGAACAAACACATGCATATAATTAGGAGACGTGAACCCTAATGGGATGATAAGAAAACACTCCTTTCACCAACTTGATTAAACCTCCATTAACAAATAGAACATATTAACTTCACTAAAAAAATTCTCATCTTTTTTTTACATTCATTTTATAGTGAATATGGAGAAACATTTATCTTAATTTATTGGTCAAAACTCATTATTCAACAAGTAATTTTCAATAGTATACATATGCTATCAATTTCAAATTCACCTTGTCTTTTTTTCTTGGCCAAATTTGACATCAATGGGAATATAAATAAGAATAAACTTGAATACACACTAAATGTTAATGTATCTTAGATGCTTGTTGAGACCATTTCGTGTTTCCATGTTTTCCTTCCAAATTCTATTTTCTCCACTTCTTTAATCCATTACTTCCCCCCCTTCTATACTTCCCCTTATTCCCATTTCCTTTTATCCCTTCCTTTTTCCCTTTATGGTTACTATACTTAGCCATATTTCAATTCACGGGTTCATGGGTTGGTGAGATTTTATTTCCATCCACTTACTCATTTCATAAGTCTATTTCAACACTTAGACTTTTTCTTCAATTTCGCAGGTTCGCGGGTTCAAACATTCACTCTCCATTTTCCGTGACCCTCACTTTGCACTTC
The DNA here is from genome assembly GCA_009831015.1 of Picea engelmannii. Classification (NCBI taxonomy): domain Eukaryota; kingdom Viridiplantae; phylum Streptophyta; class Pinopsida; order Pinales; family Pinaceae; genus Picea; species Picea engelmannii. The sequence goes on from ML796172.1 coordinate 1,000,610, forward strand.
AAGTTTTGTGATATACATTTCAACCATCAATTAACCTTTAGCCTCGTCATGGGTGTTGGGCTCCAAATTATTATGTTTTTCATGCATGCGAGTATGACCGACCGTTCCTCCACACTTAGTATATTTTTTATCATCTCTACAACTATGGGTTGGCGAGTTCCTGGGTTAGTGGGTTCACGAAAAATATTATATTGAAATTCTCTCACACCCATCCCTGCCATTTTGTTTCTTTTCCCAATACACATTAAGTACTATTTCAATGCTAGAAAATGTTGTGCAGGCCTCGAAAATATCGTCTTTAATGGTGAAAAGATCGAGGAATTATTGATTAAAATCTCATTTAATCTTCATTTTCCAAGGGATTAAAATATCATTATCTTTCCAAAAAGGTTTAGTTGAGATCATTATCCATTTGAAGAAATAGTTCCATCAACTTATGACAATATCAACTAGATAGTAGTTTTGTGGTGACACTGTGAATATTTTTGGCCACGAAGATCAAAACTTCCAGTGGTTGAGAGCATACTGGTATTATTCCTCCCCTCCTATTGCATAGAAAGATGGGAATGAAATTTGGACATATGGAATTTCTCGTGTTGGGTCTGTTCTTGAGGTTTTTGATTGTAAGGAAATCGTTGCATGGTGTGTGGACAAGTAACTACCAAATCAAAGAATCATACAACTCCAAGATCATCCTCTGATTTCTTTTTCACCTCAAGTATTCCACAAGATGATAAAGTTTCCAAAACTGACTCTTACTTTCAAAGGTGAATATTGTAAATAATGCTTGAAGAAATATAACAATGGGCTTGACCTCCTGCCGAAATATTTGGAGAATCTTGCATCTATCCTAGCAGAAATAACCATAATCCATGTTGAATATCTGAAAAATACCTATCGATAAATTCCATGGCTATTTACCAGAGTGTCAGGTCAGGAAAACAATACTTCTATATCTCAAATGATTTTATATATTCTGTATTTTATAGTTCAAAAACATGCCATTTTTATTGGGGAAAGCTCATTTCTATCAAAATATCTTCCTAATTGTCAACTATAAAAAATATAGAAAATTCTTTATGGCCTCTTATTTGATATTTACTATTATACATCGTTTCCAATTCCCAAAATTAACCATCAGTAAAAGGGTAAATTGTGAAACAAATCTCGTTACCTTTTGGTATCAGGCATTGTGGAGGCATAAAACCCCTATGTTTTTCTACAAAGTCTATAATGATTTTGTTTCAGTCTTCAAAAATATTTTTTTGGGTGAAAACACTCCAAGGATATTTGTTGAAGCTACCAAATTTTTAGAGAAAAAGGGGACAATAGAGAAAATGGAGAATCACAGTATCATAAGGATATTTTTCTTAAAATAAAATCATTCTTTTCTCACATATTATGTACTCGATAAATTATTTATTACATAAGTGGCGAGTAAATATAAATTTTGGTTTCACTTTTTCCATGAAAAAAGGAAAAAATGGTTTATTCCCCTGCCATGGAATATTGGAGAGTTTGTGTTCAGAAATATAAATAAAATTGACAAATTTGCAAATCATTTTAACAATGTGAATTTAAAGTATGTTGAAAAGATCAAAGGTTTTGATCCGAACAAAATATGTGTTCGACATATGCTATCATTAGGGTTTAGTAACTCTTTCATTCAAATTGCATTGAGTGAATAATAAGTTAAAAAAAAAGAACTCATGTACATAACACTGGTGATTTAGAAACATTACTTAGTAGTAATGATCTTTACAAGCAAAGGGGAAAAAGTCCCAGTGAAAGAAGTGTAGAAATTTTAATACAAATTATGTATTGCTTGGATTCTCCTGATCTAACAATTATATGCCATTGTTAAATACATAATCGCTTCTACAAATATTCTTGTGGAATTTAAAACACGATCGCCAATTGCAATATCAAGAAGAAAGATCAATCACACATAACACAAATGTTTTACCGGGAAATCATAAAGCTAAAAACCCCACTATCATATATTATGTATATATCATGGATCATGAAACAATATCATACAAAACTCTAATCTAAGAGCTCTTAGTACAATATACAATTGTCTCACATTTTCATACAAAAATTGACAAATTCATGTGCCAATTTACTGCTTCCAGACAACCTACCTCCTCTGCGCAATCCCTGCTAATGGAAATCCAGGCAATGAATGAATTTCTCTTGCCTAGGTTGCGTAATCCTCATGGGAACATCCACTGTGTGTGTAGTTGCATGAGTGCACTCACTAATGTCACAACTGATAGTCAAACTATCCCTTTCACCTATTATCTCAACTGGGTCTCCACTAGATCTGACATGCATGTAGTTAACAATGGTAAATATTCAATTTCATGTGAGATCACTGATTGTGAATTAATTAATAATTAATTCATTGATCTCTCACTAGTGTAAATTCAGTTAAAACTAGTACAACTGATCTTAACTCACTTAAATGAGTTAAACTACTTCACAACTCACATAACTACACATCCAACTCTATTACAACTCTGAATCACTCAATTACAACTAATTCGACTTGCATGTCCCACCAGTCAACCTTTGAACTCGAATTTCCTATAGCTAACTGATTTTCCACTTCAGTTAACTATTTCCAAGTGATCATTGAGAATAGATTAATATTTATTGTCCAACTATTATTAATGGATAATAATAGTCGACATACATCTATAAATAGAATTCCCTCAACATCTATAAATAGAATTTTCTCATCATCTAAATATAGATTTCCACCTAAAAATAGCATGAAGCTCATCCTAGTGTAGGTGCATAATTTTCACTAGGATATTCTTGTTGAATCTCAACACTCCCTCTCAACAAGAAACGGATTATACTTCACCCCGATCCTATCTCTATGGTATTCGAATTTTCTGCTGGTGAGCGCCTTCGTCAGAATGTCTGCATCTTGATCTTCTGTAGGAATGTACTGAAGAAATATGATCTTCCGCTGCACACAATCTCCGATATGATGATACCGGATATATATATGCTTATATCTATCATTAAACACATGATTAATCGAGAGTTTAATGAAACTTCGATTATCGTAATGAATCACTGTCGAATCTAAATGAGAACCAAACAAACCAACCAAGATCTTTCTCATCCAGATAGCCTCACATGTAGCTTGACTCGCTGCCATATATTTATCTTCTTCTAAAATGAGTGCCACAGATATCTGCTTCCTACTGTACCAATAAACAGTTGTATATCCAATATTAAATGTCCCCCCTAATGTGCTCTTTCTGTCCATTGAGCTACTCGCCCAATCTGCATCCGTGAAACCATGCAACTTCACCCCAGTCATTTGTTTGTACCATAAGACATACTCAAATTTTCCCCTCAGGTATCTTAGAACATGATTACCCACCTTCCAAAATATCTTGGTAGTCTTAACCATCACTTGACTCAGTTGGTTAACCGCATAGAAAATGTTTGGTCTCGTGTTCACTAGATACATTAGCGAACCCACTAATTGTCGATAGACAATAGCATCCACTACCTCTCCAGAAGTAGCATCCTCTTTCCTCTAGTTTTATGGAAGAGGAGTATCCATGGGTTTTCATCCCTCCATGTGAAACTTATCCAGTATCTCCCTTGCATACTTTCCTTGAGACACAAAAATTTTGCCATCTTGCTGCCATATTTCCAATCCAAAGAAATAATGAAGGAGGCCCATATCCTTCATCTCGAACTCCTTTGCAAGGTCCTCCTTTCATAAGTGTATCAGTGGCTCATCACCAATCAGTATTAACTCATCAACATAAAGAAAAATGATTGAAATATTACCCTTGTATATCCATCTCGAACCTACCAATGATTTTTCAACTGGTCTTGGGACAATTTCCCATGCACTATTTTTGAAAATGGAGTCATACTCCTCCACCATTGCATCAACCCAAGTGGGATCCTGCACTTCTTCCTAAAAGGAAGATGGTTCAGTCACAATACATTTTCTCATGAGAGCCATGTATCCATTAAATCGATCAGGAGACTGTCTCTGTCTGCGCTGTGAAGTAGGGGATCCTACATTCTATGCAGCATCTAGTCTCAATCTATCATCTTCCATGGTGCGCTTTCTGCCATTTTTGATGGATGTCTCTGCATGAGTGGATTCCTCCAATCCATGAACCTCCTCTTGTGGTTGATCCACATCTTGAGACTCATCTTTGGTAACCAATAGTTCCTCCTCTGCATGCAAGTATAGCTCCCTCTCAAGTGACAAATGCATGGCTTTCGCCTCATCGAATTTTATATATCATCGCATAAAAATCATCTTACTGTTAGAAAAATATACATGATAATTATGGGGTTTTTTTGTGTACCCCACAAATATCCCTACTTCAGCATTCAGATCCAACTTCTTCCTGGCTTTCTTGGTCACATGCACATAAACAGATGAGCCAAAAATCTTAAAATGAGAAACATCAGGTTTCTTACCAGTGAAAGCTTCTTCAAGTGTACTCATGCCAAGTAATCTATGAGGACAATGGTTTTTCACATAAATCGCAGTGTTTCATGCTTCCACCCATAAATGCATTGGTAGGCCCTGATCATGCAACATTGCTCGTGTTGCATCCACGATCATTCTATTCTTCCTCTCTGCGACCCCATTTTGTTGTGATTTATGATGCATTATGAGTTCTCTTCGAATTCCTTCTTTCTTGCAGAAGTCTTTGAATTCGTTAGAGATGTATTCTCCACCATTATCGCTCCTCAGAGCCTTCACTTGCTTCCCCGACTCTTTCTCCACCAATGCTTTAAACTCATAGAACTTTGATAATGTTTGATCCTTCTTCTACATGAAGAAGATCCTACATTTATGAGAAAATTCGTCAACACAAATAACATAATACTTATTTTTTCTATTGAAGCAATCGAGAATGGTCCACACATGTCTGTGTGAATTCTCTCTAGGATCAATGAAGTATGATTCTCCTTTTCATGAAAGGTGTACTTTACATACTTCCCCATGGTGAAACCCTTGCACTGATCTAACTGAGCAAGTGTTCCCATTGGAAGTCCAGTAGCTATTTGCAGCATGATTTTCAAGGCTCCATGATGAAGATGGCCCAATCGTCTGTGCCATAATTTGCCCTCATCCCGACTCACAACATTTTTTTCCTTGCCCATCATGGTAGTGCATCCATATACCTCCAACTTGTATAGATTCTTAACTTGAATCCCTATATTCTTGACTTGACCCATTGTTTTATGTCGCAGGAAGGATTTTCCTTCGTTGAAAACAACATCATAGCCTCTATCCTCCAACATTGCGACTGAGACCAAGTTTTTCTTCAGACCTGAAACATGCATAACATATTTCAAAATTGAAATGGTTTACCTGAATCCCTCTGAAAGGTAATGGTACCAATTCCAGTCACACTATATCATCCATTTTCTCCCATCTCTATATGAATTTTGAGATCTCTCTCCTCCAGGTCACTGAAAATATCCTTATCTCCCGTCATGTGGAAGGAAGCGCCACTATCCAAAAACCACACCGATCCCAATGCACTTGATTCCATGCATGCGATCAAGGAGAAGTCAAGTTCAAATTGTGAGGAAAGGGCCTCACCAGTTGCAGCTCCAACAACCTTCTTTTTCTTTTTCTTCTACAGACAGTTAGTAGCGAGATGCCCATGTTCATGATAGTAAAAACACTTCACTTTGGACAATTCCAACTTCTTTCCTTTAGACTCAAATTTTGAATGGAATTTATTCCCCTTCCCTTTCCTTTCCTTGGAAGCCAAAGCACAATCCTCTTCATCATCATTCTTTGATGAATATCCATCTCTGGTGTTCTTCCTAAACTCCTCCTACACCAAATCTGACCATAGTCATTCTCAATCTGGCAATTTTTCCCTTCCATTGATAGAGTCTTGATAACTGTGCCAATTTTTGGGAAGTCCTAGGAGAGCCAAGCTCACCAAATCATCATCAACAACTGTTATTCCCACACACCCCATCTCATCCCAACATTGGACAAACTTCGTGAGATATTTTGGAATGGAGTCACCCTTCTCCATCTTGATTTTCCTGAGTTTATCTTTGAGCGCCAATTTTCTATGGGCGTTGTTGTTTTGGAATAGATCCATCAAAGTATTCCACATTGCATATGGTGTGACTTTCCCATGGAGTTTTGAGACAATGTGGTCTCTTAGTCCCTCCAACATGATCCTTCTTGCATTTTCCACTTTCTTTTGCCATGCATCAAGATTTGCAGCATCTGGCTTAGGAACATCTTTGTCAATGAATTCCTTCAAGCCATTGTCTTTGAGTACTACCTCCATCCTATCCTTCCAAGAAATTTATTTGGATATTCCCTCGAGTGCATACTCTAACCTCAAGCCATTGAAATCCATTTCGATCTTGAATCAGCTGTAGCACCAAGAAAGTCTTTCTGCAAATTTGAATTCTATCCAATCACAAACTAAGCTTCTGCAATTTCCTGTGCTCTGATACCATGTAGAAATTTTAATACAAATTATGTATTGCCTGGATTCTCTTGATATAAAAATTATATTCCACTATAAAATACATAATCGCTTCTACAAATATTCTTGCGGAATTTAAAAAATGATCGCCAATTGCAATATCAAGAAGAAAGATCAATCACACATAACACAGATGTTTTACCGGGAAAGCATAAAGATAAAAACCCCACTATCATATATTATGTATATATCATGGATCATGAAACAATATCATACAAAACTCTAATCCAAGATCTCTCAGTACAATATACAATCATCTCACACTATCATACAAAAATTGACAAATTCATGTGCCAATTTACTACTTCCAGATAACCTGCCTCCTTTGCGCAATCCCTGCTAATGGAAATCCCTGCAATAAATGAATTTGTCTTGGCTAGGTTGCACAATCCTCATGAGAACATCCACTATGTGTGTGGTTGCATGAGTGCACTCACTAATGTCACAACTGATAATCAAACTGTCCCTTTCACCTGTTATCTCAACTGGGTCTCCACTGGATCTGACATGCATGTAGTTAACAATGGTAAATCTTCAGTTGCATGTGAGATCACTGATTGTGAATTAATTAATAATTAATTCATTGATCTCTCACTAGTGTAAGTTTAGTTACAACTAGTACAACTAAGCTTAACTCACTTAACTGAGTTAAACTACTTCACAACTCACATAAATACACATCGAACTCTGTTACAGCTTCAAATCACTCAGTTACAACTAATTCGACTTGCATGTCCCACCAGTCAACCTTTGAACTCGAATTTCCTATAGCTAACTGATTTTCCACTTCAGTTAACTATTTCCATGTGCTCATTGAGAATAGATTAATATTTATTGTCCAACTATTATTAAGGGATAATAATAGTCGGCATACATCTATAAATAGAATTCAATCAACATCTATAAATAGACATCATCTATAAATAGAATTTTCTCATCATCTAAAAATAGAATTCCACCTAAAAATAGCCCGAGGCTCCATCCTAGTGTAGGTGCATAATTTTCACTAGGATCTTCTTGTTGAATCTCAACAAGTAGTCCACAATCTCCAATTCTTACTCCTAAGAATACTACCTCTAGGAGAAGTGCTCCAGTGGCCTACCCATTTAAAAAAACTATCAACAATAGTTCTAGTGAAGGGGGAGAGAAGAGTCCTCCCTCTGGAAAAATTGAAAGTTCACACAAGTTTCACGTGAGAAAGAAGAGAAAAAACTTAGTGCAAGTGCAATAAAATAATCTTATAGAAAATGATATCCAAATATTTTCCTTGGAAGATATGTAACTAGAAGAAAAAATTGAAAAAATATTTCCTTCAATAGAACAACATGAGCATATTGCTCAACAAGATTCTTTACTAGAAGTTATTGGGAATGAGACCTTTAGTGAAGACGAATCCTTCACTTTTCAAAGCGTTGTTTTTGACAGAGAATCTAAAAATTTGACTATATAAAGAATTGACCAAAAAAATAAAAAAGGAAAGGCCACTTAGAGGTTGACCTCAAGTATATGCCACTATCCCATATTTCCAAAATTTATAGGGCAACCGAGGATGCACTTGATGACTCTATGTTATAGCAAGATTTTCCTCACCCCATGCAACTTTCTCATAAGCCATTTTCCATTTCCCTATGCAGACTTGAAGTCCCCTTTTGCACTTCCCAGAGGTAAAAATCATAGTTTTCCACATATATATGCCTTATCAGTTATACATCATGTGTATATGCAAGTTTCACCACTACATCCTACATACAACGAGTTTGGTGCTAAAAATTAAAAATTGTCTTGGGTTTCCATGTCACGTCACAAGATCCATGATCCTTGATCTTCCATATACTAGAAATGTTCTGACTCAACCCTTCAGTTCGATCTGAAGGCCATAAATGGGCCATATCCAAACCATGGAAGAGGAGAAGAATTCAACTTTTGAGAGAAAAGTTACTTTGGAGAAATTATTCACTTCATATTGAGTCTACATCCCTTTGTCCTTTAAAGTATGAACACATTTCTCAACCCCCAAGATCTTCCCTCTTTGATGGAGAACCTCATTGTCTCTCTTATATGAGATTACCTTTGGTGGAGGCCCAGCTGGAAGGGAATTAGTTTTCCAGTTCTGAGACATGTTGTTATAGCAAGATTTTCCTCACCCTATGTAGTCTTGCATAGAAGGCCTTTTTCCATTTCCCTATGCAAACTTATCATCCCTGTTTGTAAAACCCAGAGATGAAAATACATATTTTCCCACATGTACGCATCTTTCCTACTATACATCATGCGTATACATAGGCTGCACCACTACAACCTCCATACATCGGGATTTGTGTCAAAAAATGAAAATTAATCCCGAGTTTCCATGTGATGATAAGAGATCTATCATCCATGGCCTTCCATATACTGGAAACGTTCCGACTCAGCCCTTCAGTTCCATTTTGAATGCTATAAATGGGTCAATTCCGAGCTATGGAAAGGAGAGAAAGAATTCAACTTTGAGAGCAAAGCTACTCTGGAGAAATTATTTACTTCATATTGAGTTTGCATCCCTTTTTCCTTTAAGTCTAAACACAATGTTCATCCTACAAGCTCTTCCTTTATTGTTTGAGAACCTCATTGTTTATATTTTATGAGCTTTCCTTTGGTGGAGGATTGAAGTGGCAAAGGCCTAGCTGGAAGGAACTTAGTTTCTTAGTTCTGAACCATGCCGACAAGGAAGTTTGTAACATTTTCACTTCTGTTGATCATATATTAATAGAAATACTCTTTTCCCGTCCAATTGATATCTTGCAAATATTTGAATTATTATTCCATGAGCGTATTTGTCATGTTTATTAATGGATTATGCTATTGAAAAGTGATAACATCATTTATTATCACCATATACTTTCTTTGCTTGGTTTTTGAGGACTAGTTGCAAGTATATTTATTTGGGTCAAGTGCTCAACAATGGACTTCATCGAATGTCTGGATGAGGTAGGCCTTTTAACTTGTCTTTCTAGCATATTTGTTTACATAACATACTTGAGAAGAGATTTGATTTCTACAGACATTTCAGTCTGTTGTGGTTTACCCTAGCCATAGAGAGATTTTCCTCATAACACGTGCTGACATGGAATTTTGTCATTCATACACTTTTGTTGATCATATTTTAATAGAAATACTCTTTTCGCGTCCAATTGATGTCTTGCAAATATTTGAATTATTATTCCACGGTTGTATTTGTTATGAGTCTTAATGCATTATACTATCGTATGTGCTAACTTTATATATTATCATCATATGATTTCATTTCTTGTTTGTTGAGGACAAGTTGCGGGTGTATAGCTTTGAGTCGATTGCTCAATGGTGGTCTTCTTCGAATGTCTGAATGAGGTAGTCTCTTTATCTTGTATTGTTAGCATCTTTGTTTATATAGCATACTTGAGACTAGAGTTGATTTATGCATTCAATCCGTCTATTGTGGTTTACCTCATGTTATAGAGTGATTTTCCTCGTAATAGAATTGGTGACCATACTAGGGAATGAATCTTCTTTTTGGGGTTTGGAGTGTTTTCTTCCTTTGATTTCTCTCGGTTAGATTGAGTTTCCTTATCGCCTAATTGCTTGAAAACCTATTTTCATTTTGAATGTGAGTTTCTTGGCATTATCCTTAACCTGGTAGTGTTTTAATACATATATGTGGTTTTTCCCTTGACAGATGTGTACATATGTGATATGTCATTCTATAGGGCACATACATATGCAGTTTTTTCTTAAACAATCATTTACATCAATCGATTTTTCTTGATTTATGAGTTTCGTGTGTGTTGGGTGAGTTTTGATAGTTGCTGAGTCTTCTTGGGTCTCTGTCAAAAATTTTGAGTGCCTGCAGAGTGATAGAAAACCTTTCTTTGGTTGAATTTTCGGGCAATTTTTATTTCTCATCATATTTTTCATTGGTTTTCCTTGCATCTTGGGCTGAGTGTTTTCTTCTTGGTATCCTTCTTGGTTTATCTCTTTTTTCTTATAGTAGGGTCTATATATCAAGTTTTTGTTCAGTCCTTGCATTTTCATTTATTTATATTGAAAATACAAAAAGTACATTTTTCATTTTGGCATTGGCTCTTTTGGGTTGTTTATTATTTATCTTGATACATGTATAGAAAGATTGCATCTTATTGAAATTGGAGAGCTGAATTGAAAGTTTCATTTCTGAAGAGCTTATCATTTTTTGAGAATTCAAGTTTAGGACTTATCTTTATGTTCATATTCATTTCTTTAATTTGCTGAGTCATAACATCATCAATTTCATGACCACATCTTTTTAGTAAACAAATCCATTAAAAGTAATGTTGATTAATTTAAAATTGATTGGAAATGATTCTATTTTTCAAGGTACACAAACTAGCTTAAGATATAGAGACTTGGAATAGGATTTTGTGAGTAAACTTATCCAAGGCTATTAAATGCAACATATGTGTCTAAATAAGGGAGTGGTGAAATCCATTGTGCAATTGGTGACGTCATAAGGCTCCTCTCACACCGAAGTTAAGAATGAGGTTGAACAAAGTTGGTTGTAGAGATATCCCTCTAATACCTTATTGCATTAGAGATATTTTTGGGGATATATTCATATATGGGGGTCTTGTTAGTACCTTTACCTCTAGGAGAGGCAATTATTTCAATATTTCAAGCTTTGTTACCCTTCCCATACAGTGGACCTAACTTATGACTATTCGCCTATACATTGGTTATATCGTGGTGGCTTTAGTTGCTTGACATAGGTAGCCACATAGGTTACTTGCATGGGTTATTCTGTAGGTACCTTGAGTCAGATAAGGGTCAGAAAAAAAACAACCTTTATGGAGGATTACCTCTCCGAGGGGATCTGACCAACTATGATGTTAATCTCATGAGGGACAGTATAACTTATTATGATACCTATGATCTTTTGAAGTTAGTGTCAGGACCCTCTTGGGCAAGGCATACCTACTCTAGTGAGGGAGGCCCCTTTTCAACCACTATATCATGTTTGTGTGCATATTGGTCTTTTTTATTTTTATTTTGGTGTGCTCTTTGATTATTAGTTAGCCTTAGGATTTGTTTTTATATCTCGAGTCTTGAATCATTGTGGAGCCATACCATCTTCCTCGTAGGTCTCACCGTTTGTTGAAATTACCACAACATTTTGAGTCTTTGCCTTCTAAAAGGTGCAAATTTATCAAATGTGGTACACACACCTCCACCTACTAGACTTGTGATTATACAAGTATCTGTACTAAGTCGAGTCAGAAATATATTGGGAGTCTTTAAAATCCCATACCTATCATAGTTAATGGAACTCCTTCAACACCTTCAACCACTACAGTTGTGGTGCCATAGGTTCCCTTCATCACTCTTGTCTGACGTGTGGTTGGTACTCAACCCATAATAACGAACCCTTTTGGGTCTTTGTTTGGTTCATCGAGCTACAATGCTCAGTACATTCCTGCGGTCTCTAACCCTTTCTCTTTTGGTATGTCGAATATGACATCACAACTTTCATTTTCCATTCCAGCAAATAATGCAAAACCTCATATTATACTTGGGGGCATGGATCCTCTGCATATTCCACTCTCATTTGGTGGAGCTCATATTCTCCAAACAACTCCTACGGTTGGAATCCAAACTCCTTTTCATCCTGGGTCTAATCCTGGTCTTAATGCTCCTAGATGGAGGAATCAACTAGAAAGATAAGTTGTTGCCTATGTTTCATCCTTTACACCTACCTCATCTACACTGTTTTCAATCAACACGTTTGGCATGATGAATTCACCTCTATCCTCTAGATTTCCACCCAGGGGAGGTTAGTTTCATACTTTGGGAAACCCCCAACCTAGAGCTACTCCAACTAGGGGAACTATTTATAGCCCTCATTATAACATTCCTATTGGAATGTGCCCAACCAACTTCTTATGAATCTGTTTGGAGGGGAGTTTTACAATCCCAGACAAGGCCATGGTGCATACAAAAACCCTATAGGGGATGTGATTTCCTAGCATCAATATTTTATGGGAGACTAGGGTCAGATGCCTCAAGACTGACTCTATTTTCTATCCACGCTTAATTTTCTAGACTTGTAAAGATTAATGAATGACCCAGTGCATCATGATCTGTCATGGCCCCCTGGACCCACAAAGCTTCCTTCAAATATTTTGAAATTCGAGGGCAAGATTGGTGAGGATCCTGGTGATCAAGTCACTACTTTTCATCTTTGGTGATCTTCCAATTCCCATAACAATGATTCTATTCATTTAATATTGTTTCAACACACCCTCATGGGGGTTGCAATGAAATGGTACATAGAGCTACCAGGGGGAACATATGAGAATTTTAATCAGAAGGTTTTAGTCTTTCTCAACCACTTCCATTCACCGTTTCATTACTATGTCAAAATAGAACTTTTGTCATCCCTCCGCCAGGACAAAGCCACCCATATCTTGAATCACATCCAAGAGTGGCATAGATGGAAGAGGTTGACCAAATCCTACATCCCTTCAGATTTCATGTTGGAATGGTTTCTTGTTTCTACATCTGTAGTAACATCTGAAGAGGAAGCTATTTTCAAATCCCAACAATTAGATCTCATATGTGCCTAATCTAGGATGTTATACAGAATCCTTCTTGATGCACCGAGGTCAAACTACGACCCTAGACAAAAGCTTGGGCCTCATGTCGATGGAATTATAGGCTCTGCAAATGTTAAGTCTATAGATTTGGTGACAAACCAGTTGAAAGAGTTATCTCTAATCTAGTCTGTAGGAGTACAATATTTGTATCTTTCCTCCACTCCCACTCAATCGGTGGATGTGCATTATGTGCAGTCGTCAACTAACCTGAATGGTAACCAACAACTAGGAGGGAATAAAAGTAAAGGACGTGGTAATAATCATAAGGGTGGGAGGTATAATAATAATAATAAATCCAAGGAAAATGTTAACAATGATAGATCAAACAATAATGTTGGTGAGGGAAAGAAAGAGAAGCAACAGGTGATGTTTTCTTGCAAGCTTTGTACAGATGATCACCTCACCCACTTATGCCCCAAACTCGAGAAAGTCACGAGGCTCTTATCTCAACCACCATCTATGATGACTAATCCTTTTCTGCATAATCAACACATGGCCTTGAGCTCCTTTAATTCCGTAAATGTAGTGAGTGGGAATAAAAACCCCTTGGTGCATGAATGTGACTGTTTATGTGTAATTATGGTCAAGTCTCATATTAATGTAGCCACTCGGTCTCGTGATTACAGTTCTTCATAGATTGTTCTAGGTCTAGAGTCTCCCCCTCCTCTGGAAATGCCTTTGCATATCGAAACGCCATAGCCTCTACCTCATATTCTAAAAGTAGTATTGAAATGCTCTACGCACACGCTTAATGCTAGAGCTACCCAGAACTAATCTATTGTGGAAGATCTAGGTCAAACCCCTTGTGCGATTTTGGCTTTGGAGGTACTCCAGATGAGTCCTTCACAGAGAAATGCCTTCTTATCTATGTTAGGATCTCTAAACCCGTGTGGCTCTAAGGTTATCAAGTTTTACGTCACAGATGTGAAGCTTCACTTTCCTTACCATGTGGCCTTTCAAATCCATGTGGATTACTCAAAGTATACCATCAACCGTATGGTTATTGATGAAGGGGTTGCAACATGCATAATGTCCCTAACCTGTTGGAAATCCATTGTCTCTCCAAACCTCTCTAAATATATGACTATGTTGATCACACTTGATGGTCATTCTTTCTATCCCCGTGATATTATTCCTACCTTTTCAGTCTAGTTAGGTAGAAAGATAGTGGAGGTGGATGTCAAGGTGGTTGACCAAGACAAAAAAGTGCTAATTTTGATCACCGACATTCCTTTAAACATAGATAAACTATTCAATAGAGAAGAGGAAGAGAGTATGAGTACCTTTTTACGATGCTTGTCCTCGCTCAGTCCAAGTTAAGCCTTGATCCCCAAGCCTTTCAACAAGTCCTGCAATCCAATAAACCATGAAGACAAGGCATAATTCCTATTCTACCATGATTAGTTTAAAACTAGATTCATCCAAAGAGACAAGATCATGCAAATGTACACAAAATTGAAGGAAATAGGACAAGTGCATGTATTAATGCGAACTCAAAAGAGATACTTACAAACCATTGATGAATTTGCAACAGCCTCTCCAAGTCCTCCTCGTCCAGCCCTTGGACAAAGCTCCCCAAGCCATAAGTTTGATACCTCCAATTGTTTCCTTCCTTATGAGATCATAAGTTTGGTATCTATAAAATTCTCCATGCCCCCCTCCTCCATGGAAAGCCATCATTATATAGGATTTGGAGGCTTAACCACCATGGAGAGTATCTCTCTTCAAATCCACTAAAAAAGGGATCTCTAAGATATTTAGGCAGAAAATATTTCTTAAGGATTTTAGGGAGGAAATATCTCTCAAGGATTTTAAGGAGGAAATATTTCAACCATCCATGAGATCCTCCACCTTCCCTAAAAATAGGAAACCAAATGTGAGGTGGATTCTCACACTTAATTAATTTTGTTTCATGAATAATAATAATAATTCATGTGCACTTGGTATTTTTGCCTTCATGTAATATATCCCTCCTCCACATTGACTAGGGATTGTGACATAGGTTATTCCATGGTTTTAAGGTGTATAAGACACTTATATGACACTTAGGGTGAGGTACCTAGGTGTGCAAATTTCATGTGTAATAGAATGCCTCCTAAAGTGTGAGGTCAAAAGAGAGAATGATGGCTGAAACACTTTACAAATATTTAATGCAAGGGTATGGAGTTAGAGAGACTGGCAGAAGATGCACACAACCATCCGACAAATTTTATGACATGTTTCAAACCCAAGGCAGGCATACTTATGCTTGAGTGATAAATGACTTTTTAAGGTATGACCTCCATAAAATACACTGCGAATCCATAATCATATTGACTTAAAAGGTATAGCCACCAAAGATACAATATGGATCTATACTTCCATGACATGAACTGATCGTAGCCAAGAAAATTACATAGTGGATCTACGAGATGACAAAACATAGCCACAGACCAATACAAAGTGGATCTATGTGACAATATATATATCAATATTATCAAAAGAAACTCCTTCGCAACCTGGGTAAAGTAGATATCAGAGTGAAAAATCAACCCAGGGTCTTCTTACCAATCCCAATGTGATATGAATCTAACCATGTGAATAGATGTTTTGATTTTGAACATGGTAGAAACCACTTGATTATCGGTCATTGAGGAAACCGTTAACAAGTGCAAGGGAAATCACCAATGATGTCAATGACTCCCAAGGTACCTTAGTACAATCCAACGAATGTGAATAGATGTGTTGAAGTTGAACATTCATGGAATCATTCGATCAGAGGTCAATGATGTAAACCCACTGTCGGAAGTGAGGAGGCATGCCATTGAGGCATGAAGGTCCCAAGGTACTAACTGGTTTCTAAGTCTAATTCCTAGATGATGTGTTGAAGTCGAAAGGGAAATACACGTCGAAGGATAGCCTTTATGTACCCCCCCATCAATGAAACGAAAATGACATAGAGATGTAATATGGTGAATCAAATGAGTATGGAATGACATGGATAATGGAACTGGAAATTTTTTATGGTTGACTCTCGAGGTGGATACTTCCCTTGAACACTGAGGCACAAACATCAGAAACAATACATAGACCAAAACATTATGCAGGGGATATTGTGAATTTCATCAGGTTACCCAAAGGAGTAAATAAAATCAAAGGATTGGTTCAATGTAGAGGTTCAGTGGGTTAAAATGTATGTACAGACAATGTTCCATGTTCAAAGGTGACTGTAAGAGTGACTTGTGATGTTTCCAAAAACTTCTTCGCTTACTTCCTTCAATTTTTTCCCCCATCCAGATAGATGAGTACCTCTTTTTATTTTTTACGAGATCGAGGAGGATAACACATGCTTGATATAAATCACCTTCGATAAGATCCTCTTCTTTTATTTAATGAACCGAAAGAAGTAAGGGTTCGGTCCCGTATGGGCCCTTCAATGCATATTTTTTTAAGGAGTCCAGAGAAGGAAAACTCAGTTGTTTTTAATGTTTAGAGAGTCTGAAAATAACTTAAAGGAGACTCCAGGGTTGTCCTTTTTTGTAATTTTAGTCTTGCGAGGCCGAAAAAGAGATAAAATACCACTCTAAATATTCCCTTTCAAAAATTTTAACGAGTGTGAAAGGAAGAAAGATCACTCAAAAATATTTTCATGTTTAGAGAGTCTAAAAAGAGCTTAAAGGAGACTCCAGGGGGTTCCTTTTTCGTATAACCTTTACTAGTCTGAAAAAGTTATAAAAGTCTACTTGGTTACATCCTCATGTATTTACGAGCATGAGAAAGAACAAAGACTAAGCTCGATAACTTATTTTCATGTATTTACGAGCACAAAAAAGAACAAATACTAAGCTCGGTATTGGTTTCATTTTTACACAAGCTTGAAACAAAATTAAAGTATGCTTGTAACTTCCCAACGTAAACTCCAAAGGTTGGGATACCCATGGATGGTTGGTACTTTTCCCCCATATTGAAAAGCTAGGAGATTAACTCCAGAATTATGATCAAAGGATGGAGACATGCCCCTCCCAAAATTCAATTCATTAATCGACTTTGAGGTTGTCACCAATTTCTTTACTAGATGGAGAAAAAGGATGTTAGGAACCAAATATCAATATAGCATAGAAAAACCTCAGAATAAGTATTCAACGCCTTGAAAAAGAGATAAATTTAGATAATAATCCTCTTCGAGGGGGAAACATCCTTATGCCCACATAAATGTTCAATTACAAGATGATTCCAAATGAAAATGTCTCCTTGGTATATATAGGAGACTAGGAGGTATAATTACAACTAATGGACAAAAGCCGACATAAATAAAATAACATTACTAATGTAATATGCCCCAATTAAGGGGTAATGAGCCACTATTTAGGGCTTAACATGCCCCTCCCCTTGAGACAAGTGTTGTCCGCAATGATTTAGTAAATCTGGATGCTTCTATATAAAAGACTCATCTTCCCAAGTGGAACCTTCAGCCGGTAGTTTCCTCCATTTAATGAGATACTCTGAAATGGATCTATTCCTTACTTGGTGAATTCTTCTGTCACTGATGGATTTAGGCTCCAATATGATTTTTATTTCCTCTTAAAGTTCTGGCAATATAGTTTGAACTAGGATCTTGTCACCTATAACCTTCTTTAAGCATAAAACATGGAAAACTGGGTGTACTCGTGAAGATGCATGCAACTCCAATTTGTATGCCTTGGTACCAATCTTTTGCAACACCTTATAAGGTCCATAGTAATTTGGTGATAATTTATTATCCTTCTTGGCTAGCTTGAGGGACATATATTTGTATGGTTGTAGTCTTAAAAACACCCAATCCCCTACTTCAAAATGTGTTTCACTACGATTTTGATCTACTTGTTGTTTCATGCGATTTTGTGCCATGGATAGGTTGTCCTTTAATATTTGGAGAACTTGTTGTTGATGCTCAATGTGATATTCCACTGCTTGAACCTTAGATGTTTATTTTATAGAAGAAGTGATGGAAGGAGGGTGGTATCCTTAGAGTTCCATAAATAGCGTCATTTTTGTTGCAGTATGAAAGGAAGTGCTATACCACCATTCTAACAAGGGTAACCATTTGAACCATTGTGTTTGTTTATTAGAGACAAAGCAACAAAGGTATCCTTCCAGAAATTTGTTAACTATCTCAATTTTCCCATCAGATTGAGGATGATATGATGAGCTATGATCCAAATGAGTACCCAAACAAGAAAATAATTTTGTCCAAAAATGTCGAGTGAAGATGGGATCTCTGTCACTTACAATAATCTTTGGGTCACCATGTAGATTTTGAATTTCCTCCATGAATGAAATGGAAATTGTACTAGATTTGAAGGGATGAGAGAGTGCACAAAAGTGTGCATACTTGGTCAGTCTATCAACAATGACCATGATGACACTCTTTCCTTCAAACTTCGGTAACCCTATGAAATCCATGGAAACCTCCTCCTAGCGCTGACTTGGGATGGATAATGGTTGTAAAAGACCTAGGGTCTTAACTATTTCCACCTTATTTTGTTGGCAAACCAAACATTCTGCCACAAACCTTTGAACATCAGTTTTAAGACCATCCCAAAAACATTCCTTCTTGACCCTATGGTAGGTTTTTAAAAATACCAAGTGCCCTCCTACTGGAGAGGCGTGCAATTCCAATAGTACCTTTTGTTTGAGTTGGGAGTTCTTAGATAAATATAAGCAATCTTTGTACCATAGTGAATCATTTTTCCATGTAAATGTATCTGATGTACTGGAATCCCGTTGCAACCTTTGAATGAGAGTCCACACTTTTTTGTCATTCTTCCATTCATCCTTTGCTTCTATTATCCAATCGGGTTAGATGATAGAGATAGCATAGAGAAAGGCCTCAACATCTTCATCCTTCCTTGAGAGTGCATCTGCCACAACATTTTGCTTCCCTTTTTTATAGACGATTTCAAATTCATAATCCAATATCTTGGTTACCCATTTTTTTGGTTCTTCTGAAGATAGTATTTGCTCCAAGAAGTATTTAACACTATCATGATCGTTTTTGACATTGAAGTGCCTACCTATTAGGTAAGGACACAATTTCTTCAATGCATGTAGTATTTCCATCATTTCCTTCTCATAAATAGGTTTGTGCAAGTCCTTTCCCTTGAGTGGTTGACTTTCAAAAGCCAAGAACCTTCCTTCTTGCATTAGGACAACACCAATTCCATTTCCTGAGGCATCACATTCCACAATAAAGGTTTTTGTGAAGTCTGGAGTGGTCAAGACAAGATCTTTGCACATCACCTCTTTAAGTTGTTCAAAAGATTTAGTTGCCTCTGTAGTCCATGAAAATGCATCCTTCTTAGCTAGTGTCGTTAAAGGTGTTTCTATTATTCCATAGTGTCGAACAAACTTGCGGTAGTAACCTGTCAAACCCAAAAACCCTATAATATTCTTCAATGTTTTTGGAATTGGCCAGTCCATCATGGCCTTAATCTTGTTAGGGTATACCTTGATACCTTCATGAGATACAATATGACCCAAATACTCTACCTCCTTCACTCCAAAGAGTTATTTGGATGGTTTGGCATATAGTTGTTGTTCCTTTAGTAGTTGCAGCACCTTGTCAACATGTCACACATGATCCTCCCAAGACTTGCTATAGATTAGTATATCATCAAAAAATTATAACACAAATTTTCAAAGGAAGGGATTGAAAATTGAATTCATCAACCCTTGGAACGTGGAAGGTGCATTTGTAAGGCCAGAAAGCATGACAAAAAATTCATAATGGACTTCATGAGTTAGGAATGTTTTTTTTGGGATATATTCTTCCTTCATTCTAATCTAATGATACCCTGAACGAAGATCCAACTTTGTGAAATAGATTGCTCCATGTATTTCATATAACAATTCATCAATGACGGGAATGGGAAACTTATCTTTAATAGTGATCTTGTTGATCTCTCTATAATCTAGACACATACGCCATGAGCCATCTTTCTTGAATAACATTACCACCGATGCAGAGTAAGAACTTTGGCCAGGCCTAATAATGCCAGCCTCTAACATTTCTTCAACCATGCACTCAATTTCACTCTTATGGGCATAAGGGTATCTGTATGGCCCGATGTTAGGAAGAACACTCCCAGGAATTAGGTGAATATCATGATCATGATTTTGAGTGGGTGGAAGACCTTTGGGAATATCTTCAAATACTTTGGAATTCTTATCAATGATCCCTTGAATATCTAGAGGAATAGATGGCTTAGATGTTTGAACATCTAGTGAGCATAGTTGTGCAATAACACCTTGATGCCCCTTTTTCAATAATTTTGTCATGCCATTAGAGCTTATCAACTTATTGGGTTTCCCTGTGATAACTCTTAACTCGATTTCTTTTCCTCCCAATGAAAATTTCATGAAAATTTCTTAAAAATTAAAAGCCACTGTTCCTAATGATGGTAACCATTGGATTCCTAGTACAACATCAACACCACCCATGGGTATAGAAATCATTGGAATATTCATTACATATTCCCCCATAGTAATATTGATCTTATTTCATTTTCCTGAGTAATTGATAGTTCCTCCATCTACAATCATTACTCAAAAATCTAATGTTGGATATACAAAGCAATTGATAGCTTTCGCTAATTTATAGTGAATGAAATTATGAGTACTGCTAGAATCAATTAGGACTATTACCGTTTTCTTTTTGATATATCCTTCGATCTTGAGGGTTTGAGGAGTGCTAATTCCAGCCAGTGCATTACACGATATTGTGGGAGTCAACTCTTCAGATGAAATTGCTTCTATGTTTTCATCTTGAGATGGTTCTTGTTCTTGTTCTTGTTCTTCTTCCTCTTCACAATCTATGTAGAATAATTTCTTCTCACAACACTTATGTCCCTTACTGTACTTGATGTCACAATTAAAGCATAAACCTTTTTCTTTTCTTTTCTCCAATTGTTGAGGTGTCAACCTTGTAGGTTGAGGTGTTTTAGAAGAAGTAACATTATTGTCTCTATAGATGTTAGGATTGGTCCTTCTAGTACCCATAGCCATACTTTTACTTTCAACATTTCTTGCCACCCTAAATGCATTCTCCAATGATTTGGGTTCCCAAAGGAGAACCTCATGTTGAATGTTATCTCTTAAAGTTCCTATGAATACATCAATCAAGTGCTCATCTAGAATATTTGTTACCTTTATATTCAATCTTTGGAATCTCTCAATGTGCTCTGTAACTGAACCCTTTTGCTTGAGATTTATTAATTGGCTAAAGAAGGTATTTCTCCTTGTATCCTCATAGTGTGCTATCATTTTTTCTGTGAAAATTGTCCAAGTGATGAGTGATTTGTGAGAAAAAAGCCATAGATACCATACAAATTGATTGGGTTATAAATATAAAGAAGCAATTTGTACCTTTTTTGTATGTGACACATTATGTAGATCAAAGAAGTGCTCCATCTGAAGTATCCATGTGATAGGGTTCTTGCCATCAAACTTCCTCATATCGATATTAGGAACGTGGTTTGTCTTCAACCCAAAATTGGAGTTTCTCCATTCTTGATTCGCCTTCCTTGTGTCCTCATCATGAAATTCATGGGATACATTTTCACGTTCAGGTGTCCTCTCTATTACAAATTTTTTCAATCCTTCCATGATATCCTCTTTTAAACCATCCATCTTTGCCTCCATCTTAGCTTCCATCTCTTGTAGTTCATATTTTTTTACTATCTTCTTTTGTAAATAATTTATGTCCCTACACATTTCTCCACCTTCATCAAGAGTCCAAGTAGGATTGTCTGGAGGCTTATTTGGTGTAGAATTTCCCTTTTTTGGTGGCATGTTGGCCAAGTATCACTTTAAACCTTGGTTTTGATGTGGTTCTGTTAGACAATCTTCCTTTTATTGTATCTCTGAAATTTCGGCCCTTCTGAGTATGAAATTTTATTTTTTGTATGTCTCTAATATTTCTTCTCTGCAATGCCACAGGTCTGATCAAAATTGGATGTGCCAAGTGGAATTTATGGTAACTTCCACACAACTTGCTTATTTTTTTCCTTTCCAAGAGATCTCAATTGTATAGAATGCCCCGAACAACATAATTGATATAAAATTCTAAACCTCGTACCCAAACTAATATGGTCTTTCCACTATCCAATGCAACTAGTGTCACTCAATTTGGATACTCTAAAAAGAAGTTATGATTGTTTTACCCGGAACACCTGCTTGAGACTAGTCAATAGGACTAGTCAGATATCCTATATTACACAAGGTGTATCTACAAATGAAATATGTCTCAGAAGATGAATATGTTACCAAATATACCTTACTAATTTATGTGAATATTGTAGGGATTTCAGGGTCTTAAACGTTACAGAAAAAAATTTATAGCGAAAATTCCGCAATGACTCAATTCAGGATGACTCCAGAACCCTATCTTAGAAAGGTTGTATCTCCTAAATTATAAGGCCTCATGAGCTAAAATTGTAAGCCCACGTACCTTCATCCATCTAATAAATATCCTCCAAGATGTTCCTTCTGAATCGTTGTAGAAAAAAGGTTATATTGAAAATTCCAAGGTGTCTCAGATGTAGCAGTGAAACCCAAAGACCTTGAGCTCTGATACCATATGTTAGGAACCAAATATCAATATAGCATAGAAAAACCTCAAAATAAGTACTCAACACCTTGAAAAAGAGATAAATTCATATAATAAGCCTCTTCGAGGGGGAAACCTCCTTATGTCCACATAAATGTTCAATTACAAGATGATTTCAAATGAAATGTCTCCTTGGTATATATAGGAGACTAGGAGGTATAATTACAGTTAATGGACTAAAGCCGACATAAATAAAATAACATTACTAATGTAATATGCCCCAATTCAGGGGTAATGAGCCACTATTTAGGGCTTAACAAAGGATAAGGGTGGATGAATGAAGGTTCAAATATGAGACCTAACGAAAGACTCGACTTGGTATGAGAGGTGACTGTTTCATTTTTTTTCTAATGAGCTTGACACAGGAAAAGAACTATGCTCAGGACCTATGTTTCATTTTTTAACGATATTTCCATAGAGAATTAAAACTATGCTCCAGGTTCTAGTTTCAATCCCAGATTTATGTTTCATTTTTTAACGAGCTTGCTACAAAGAGGAAAACTATGCTCATGACCTTTGCTTCATTTTTTAACGAGCTTGCCATAGAGAAGTAAAACTATCCTCAAGACCTTTGTTTCAGTTTTTAGCGATCTTGCTACAAAGAGGAAAACTATGCTCGTGACCTCTCCTTTATCATGGATTCCAAGAGGACAGTTCTCTAGAAGGAAACCATGTCAAGGGACAAATGCCAATCATGGCTTCCAAGAGATCTTCACTAGATGGAAGAGAAGCACTCTAGAAAGAATACATGTCGATGACCTCAATAAGGGTAGGGAGATATGACTCTAATATACCTATTGAAGATATCACCATGTCAACTACCAGATCTAAGTCATAAGAGGTTGAGCTTACAGTGAGAGGCTCATATTCATCGGTAGCTGAAGGCATGGGAGATAACAACACATATTTGACTTGTGGCAGGGGTGATACCATTTGCATATAAGAACCGTTTATGGAACTCATTGGGTTGGTAACCAAGTCAAGACCAACGCATGAAAGTTGATCAATAGCCGCAATTCTTCCATCGTGAGGGAAAGATATCACATGAAAAAAATTGGACACAATAGCTTTCATGGTATAGACATAATCTCGCCCAAGGAGTAAATCGAAATCCAAGGGGTCCTGGACTACCATAACATCAATAAATACATTTTTCCCTCCCAACGTTATGGGAAATTGAGGAAGGACTCCTAAAGGGTGAGTGGTTCTTCTTTTAAAAGATAACAAATTCTGCGTAACTAGTACAAGCTGAGGATAATCGAAATCTTGTCAAGCAATAGAGGATAAAACACTAATGAACACACCTTCATCTATCAGTTTCTAAGGAATGACACAACCACAAACCTGTACTATAATCTTGAAAGGAATGTGAGAAGGAAGACGAGGTCCAGTTAGTGCACCCCAATAAAAAAGGATGGCCTCATTACTTGGAGGGGTTTCGTGGGAGAAGGCGGAATTCCCCTCAGCACGGTAGATTCTATATCAACAAGAAACACATGGGAAATATTGGGTTTACTCTCTATAGGGAGAGTAGGATTGACCCATGATGGTATCCGATCAACCACTTGGGTTTTATTCTCTAAGGGGAGAATAGGGTCGATAGATGGTGTAACTGGAGCGACCACTTTGGGTTCACTCTTTAGATGAAGAGTGGGATTGACCGATGATGTAACCGGAGTGACCACTTTGGAACTCTTCCGAGGAGGAGTGGGATTGACCGATGATGTATCCATAGAAACCACTTTGGCACTCCTCAAGGGAGGAGTGGGATTGACCGATGGAAGAACCAGATCGACCACTTTGGCACCCCTCAAAGGAGGAGTGGGATCGAATGATGGTGGAACCATATCGACCACTTTGGAAATCCTCAAGGGAGGAGTGTGATCAACCGATGAAGGGATTCGATTGGTCACTTGGGTTTCACTTTTTAGATGAAAAAAGGGGATGATCGATGACAGAACTGGATCAACTACTTTGGTTAGTGGTTGAACCGAGGATGAAATCATATTGACCACCTGATCAACCAAACTGACTGGGGATGGAACAAGATTGACCATTTCATCAAATAACGATGGGTTGGAAGGAATCTTATGATAACTAGTTGGAAGTTGAAGCTTTTCAAAAAGAGAATAAGCCTCGTTCATATGAGGAAAAAGGTGAGAGTAATGATCACCTTCGCATAACATGCAAGGAAATTTGACAGTTGTCTTCTTCTTACCAACCTTAACGTGACTAGTTGATGGGTCATCACCAACATGCCTAGTAGGGGCCAATGACATGGAGGAACACATTTCTAAGACCTTGGGAAGACCAGGGAAATCCCTTAGAAAGTGGTCACCCTTACAAAGACTGCAAGGGAATTTGGGTTTTAGATTCTTCATTTTAATCTTATCGAGCTCATCAACACTCCCAGTATGATTAACAGTATTTGGTTGCTTGGATCCAACATCTGATGTAGTTGGAGGCTTGGTCCCTTTCTGGTTCTTCTTCTTCTTCTCTTTCCATTTCTTCTTCTTCTTATCAACCTAGCTACTTGCTTTAGAGCTTTCACTAGACAAAGAAGGAGAAAGGGAAGGGGACTTGATGGGTGAAGAAGGAGAAAGGTCGACATGAGGTTGATGTGTGGGTGGGGTGCTTACATCTGAAGCACTTGTTGCATTCAAGATTACCGGAGTGGAAAAAAACCATACCGGTAACCCAATTGTGGGACCTGGAAGGATCAAAGTAGCAATGTAAGAAGGACCAACATTTCCGTAAGAAGGAAAAACAAAGGGTTCTCCTGGAGTAGGGGTTTCTCCATTGGTAGTTTCAGGAACTGACGCCATTAAACAAAGATCCAACCTAGAGTTTGCTAGGGAAAATAAACAACACACACTAAAAATATAGGAAGCAAGAAAACAAACAAAACCTTCTCACAATGAACGCACTAGTTGGTGATGAAATCCAATGTCACGGGAACAATGTAAGGAGGGGCTGAGATAGAGCGGGTGGAAAAGTTACATTGATGACCTGCTTAACGAACTTACACCCTGGTGCAAGCTCCCACATATAATTGTGGGTATACCCTCCAAGGAGCCCGACTGAGTTTTTCCAACATCGATTCCAGGTACTGTGAAGACTTGCCCCTCCATAATCACCTGTTTAAAGACTCTAAAGAGATAGGATACTAAGGTTACCAACTACAACAATGATGTCTAGGGAAACAGTCGGCAGTCTGATCCATGTGCATGGGTAGGGTATCTAGCCCAAAATCAACTCGAGAGGCTCCCACACATAATCATGGGTATACCCTCAAGTGACCCCCAATAATAGGTGCAATATATACACCAATACCAACAAAGAAGGGTGAGTAACTTTGTCGGCCCTAATGCAACCACGTGATTGACCCTTGTGTCAGAAGGGCTTCCTAGGAAAAAAATGTAGTAAATGGATTTCACTTCTCCCTAACTCAAGATTCTATGTTTTTTTACAGCTTTGGAAATTTATCTTTCACACATGTTCCAAATCCCTACACCCTAAGCTAATGTAGGTTTGCTACCAGAAAATATAAAAATGTCTAATAAATTTTAGTTTAGCGTTGATTTTAGTGGTTGTTGTTTACTCAAGAGGAAAACAGTGTGGACTAAATGATGTTTTGACCGACTCTAAACAATGAAAATAAATGAGAATGCAAATATTTCACTTCTATGAAATCTATATTATGAGAAGGAGAAAACGTTTATCATTACTACATGCACAATGTCTCGAAATGCCAAAAACCATGCAATTTCGCTACTTCAAATGCAAGCTAGTTTCACTACCCAAAAGCAAGAATAAAACTATCTTCTTTGTTTTATTCTAATGTATAAATAAATAAAATACAAATCCTTCAATGCTCCACAACTTTCAATCAGAAGAAAGATTCATATGCAGATGCAAAAGACACGAAGTGACAAAGGTTTCAAACAAATCATGCACTCAAAGCAATGAGAAATGAAATAAAACAAATAGAAACTTGTTCTAACAAGAACTCAATCAAGGGTTCAACAAATGACAAATATTCAATGAGTACAATAAGATACATATAAGAATCCATGAAAGGACAAGGAGAAAGATAAATTACTCAAATTGTCTCGAAAAAACAAGCAACTAAAAAGGGCAATTTCACATTTCTAAAAATGTTTCAAGTGCCAATCAAGAAAATAGGGAGTGATAAGTGTTGGTTTATAAATATGTTCAATGTATATATTACACTCATTTAAATGTCAATCCAGGATTCATAATCGAAAGAGTCGTTACACTATATGTGACGACAACAAGTAACCTACCTAAGTCTGTTGCATATAGGAAATAATTAATAACATAAAAACTATGTTTCTAAGATTTCTAAATACTTCAAATATCTCTGAAATTAGAAGAGAAAATTGATAATGAAACTTAAACAAACAACTAATCAAAGGGATGATGTCCTAAAGAAACAAGTCTTGTTCATTTCAGTCTCTTGAATTAAAGGGATGAACTTAAGAAGCTTGTCTCCTATAGCAATTAAAAAAATCAACTCCAACCACTCTTGAAATCAAAACCAACTTCAGCTTCATGTAATTCAATCAAACCAACACAAGGGGTATTCAGTATAACTGAAAATACATTATTACAGAGCATGAAGATGAGATATATATTCTCCTAGTCCCTTCATATACTAAATCTACTGCAGTCATAAACTCAAGATATCAGTTCCACACTTCAAATCATTAAATGGCTATATTCAACATCTAAATGGAATGTCTATTCCATCTGACACCTACTTGTTCATACCAATCCAAAAAAATTGACTCAATGTTGGATTCCAAAAATAAATTAAAGATCAATCACACATACACGCTACTGTAAAATATCCACACAAACACACAGAATGTACACCAGGAGGTTTACCTTAGTTGGGGCAGTGGGCCCTTGCTGAACCAACAAGGAACCTCTTAAGAAAGTAACAGACTAAAGATTTTCACTCACATTCAAGAATTGACATAAAAGATATTCTGTATTAATTCAACTGGTAAATTGGATCAACAGTCTCTTACTTCATACATAATAATGATAAGTATTGTATGGTTATGACAGTATACTTTGTTACATTTTCTATTATCACTAGCTATCATCTATACAACATTTCTTATATAAGGTAAGATGATACTATCAATATCTATGGACATGCATTAAACAGTTTGAGAAATTTTACAATTAGGATTTACATCGAATTTTTAGGAATAAACTCTATCCTCTTAACACAAAGTGCATGAGCGATGGAGTCTCTTGCATCTTGAAAACTGATTTGGGCGCTTCTATTAAATTGTCTTCTTGAAATATTCACCATCATTCTAGCCCAATGGGCGCATTTTGGAAACAGACGTTTTGGTACTGGATTGCACGGTGTCTGGTAGTGTCAGATAGACTGCTCATAAATCAAACCATTAGGACTATACAAAATAAAACACTTTAATCGAATTAATTTAAGAAAGTTAAACAAACATGCTTTAAATAATCAATTACCTCTTGTGAACATGAACATAGCTATTAGGTATGTGTTTGGGGAGGGGATAGTCCAGTATAGACTTATAACAGAGGCAAAAAGGGCTTAGATATAGGGTAAGATAGGGCATTATATATGTTAAAGTAGGGACTCAACATTTCCCCCATGTTGAAGGTGTTGCATGGCCTCATGCAATGTTATCAAAAAATGATAGCCAAAAACTTTCTCCACAATTGGACCCTTCTCTGTTATTCCTTAGATTGCAGGATGTTAAAACCAAATGCTTCACTCTTCAACTCCTTCTTGATTACCCTAGTGTAATGGATCAATTGTAAGACCTTGTTAAGTTTGGTAGAGACCTATGCATGTTGTTCTTTCAATTTTTCATTCTCTGCCTTGATATGCCTGTCCAATATTTTGTATTCTTCAACTTCTTGTTTCAATCTCTCGATTTCTGTTAACAATGTTTGTTCATCCAGGGACTTATCTGGGCTAGGTGTGAGTGCTTCCTTAGCTACCATTTCTCGAGCCTCTTTTTCTTTCCTCAGACTCCTCAAAGTCTTCATTATCATTTTTCATCTGCTCAGGGACTTGTCTGGGATAGGTGTGAGTGCTTCCTGAGCTACCACCTCTCGAGCTTCTTTTTCTTTCCTCAAATCCCTCAAAGTCTCTGTTACCAACCCTTCTGTATCACTTATTGTTTCCAGTCCTTCTGTTTTTCTTGTGGTAGCTCCACAACCACTCCCTTTTTCTGGAGAACTTGGAATATCCATGGATTCTCCTTGAGGAGAAGGTATATTTGTATTTGTCACCTATTTGGCCATACTTCTGGTGGTCCTACGTATGGGCAGCGGGACTTTCTTAGACTTGTTGATAGGGTTAGTATTTTCTTCAAATGGTTTCCTTTTCTTATATTTATTGACAGGGGTATGCCTAGACACCTGTTCCTCTTGTGTTGACTTGAATTTTATCTTGCGGCCTTGAGTTGTGAATTCTAGGGTTTGCTTCTACTGGAAAATCCATATTCCTATCTTGTAAGATTGAGGCATAGGCTCTGAAACTTGTGCCTCCTTCCCTTCTAGTTTATGCTTATTTTTTCTTGTCACCTTAGTGATTTCCCTCAGTTCACCAACTGGTTTTTGGGAAGGTTGAGTAACTTCAGGAATAATTTTCAATTCTTTAGGGGATTTCGGAGGGGGTTTTACAGTTGCCTCTAGTAAAATCTCTTGTTGATCTGTATCCTCCTTTTGTTTCTTATTATGTGATCGTTGGTCTTTAGGGCGTAGGACTAAGCTAGATGCTTTAGCTTGTGCAAAATTTTTCTTGCTTTGTAAGTTGAGGTCAGGAGTCTTCTCTATTTGGCTAGTTGGCTCTAATGACATCTCCATGACTATTTCAGGAACTCTTTTTGATTGACCTCTTAACTCTGAGTCTTCTTTTCGTCTTTTAATCTTGTGAACTGGGGTAGGACTTACTCTCTAGGATTATGTGGTTGTCTTCTTCCTCAATGTAGTAGGTTCCCCTACGACAAACCTTTCTGTCACTGAATTCTCAATGGGCTGAGATGAGCTGGGCATAACAATGCCTTCTTTACCTCCTGATGTCACCTTTATGTCTTGCTTTGTCTTTCTTCTTGAATCCTCACTGTGTGTCCTTGCCTCCTGTGTCTCAACAGATTTAGATTTTTCTTGAGAGAAACTCTATTGGAGTAATTGCTTCCAACTACCACCTTGTATTTTTAAAGCATGAATGACCAAAAGTTTGATTAAACCATGATGATGAAGAATAGTTTCAGGTTTCTTGTAAACTGACCTCATGCCTCTTGCCATTTTCTTTAAACTCATCCATATAAAGTGGGGAAAATTAATCCGTGGTCCTCCCTCGAAATGTGATAAAAACTTTAAATGATAAATGAAGTTCATTGCATACCTTCCCTCGTAGGTGAGGAATTTCTGTAGACTTATAAGCATTGTCCAATATTCCTCTTTGATGTAGCTTCAAGGGATACCCTTGGTCCAATCTAGGTATTGATGTTTTGTTTTGAGGAATTTTTTATAGAGATTTTTGTCAACGATAACTCTCTTGAATTATTTTTCTCCAGCCATAGGTAGACTCATAGATTCTACTATAGTGGCTTCTGTAATTGTTAACTTCATGTCCCCAAACTGAATGTTTTCTCCATCATATGTTTTTGCAAATATGAGAGAAATTCCCTCATGATGACCTTTAAATTTTTCCAAGAATGGCACCCACCCTGCATGTTCATATTTTTTCTTGCGAGCCTGATATTCTGTTGTTTCTCTATATATTTGAAATATGGAATCATGCCTATCAACCCCCATGCTATCTTAAACAATTCTCTCGAGTGGATGAATCATGGACATAGGGTCGAGGGTTGAGTACCAGATAAACGTAGGCTACGATAGAGTATCGGATGGGAAAAATATGCAAGGGATACACAGGCATAGGGTGTTTGTAGATGGTGTGACAACAATAGTAAATAACTCTCATCTAGATGGCAGAGCCATCCAGAAGAGCGTTTATGAATGGAAGTGTAGATTACAATGGTCATGTCGATAATCATGATGATATGGTGAGGTAGGTCGGATCCACTAATGGTTTACAGATTCGTGGGAAGATTGGTGTCGGATGATATTCATGGAAGGATGTGGTCATTATGATCAGGACTCATGTATATGAAATCAACTAGGATCATTACTCGATATGTTGTGATTCGTAGTTCATGTCGTTTCATATAGTACAACAACAAATCATAAGTTTATGGGGTTTATTTACCAGATAGACAGAGGGAGTATGAGTTTGATCCAGTAAAAGAGATCATGACCTTGCACTCTTGATATTTTGTAGGACATTTTCTCTTTACAGAAGTGTGGTCAAGGATTTTACAAATATTCATGACAAAACAGGGGTATGTCATGATCCAAGAGAAATCAAATGTTCTAAATGCATATTTAGTCTAATTCCTTTAAATAACACGAAAAAAAAGTGTTGAATCTATATGTCCTAGCACTAATAATTGGACAATGTCTTGGAAACATGATGAAAGTTACCCATCATATTCTTACCAGTACCGGATCGTCTAAGTCCCAGATCACCTATGTGTAAAATCTATAATTAGTATCGGAGTAGCACAGGGTCCCTTCTTTTATATTGGATATGATCTGGTACCAGATAGGCACAACGAGATGATTTGGTACAGGGGTGGCCCTTGGTACCAGATGATCATAGAGGTGATCATTGATGCTAGATAAGCACATAAATGAACATTTTTCTACTGCTTGAAAAAAAATATTTGACATAGATTCTGGTGGCAGTGATTTGTAGGAATAGCTGGTGTTTTGTTATCAAATTCGACTAAAAAACCATGTAGTCTCCAAATTTTGTAGAGGAATGATGCAAGAAAGCTTTGTAACAGGAGGGTATTATGTAATGACCAGTGTTTGAGATGATAAAACCCCTTTTCTTTTGGAACCAAGGTGATCATGCTTCTGCTAACATTTCCTCTTTTATTACAATAACAATAATAATCATAACTACTACTTTTTTGTGGATTTTTATCGAGCCTAGATTAGTTAATGCTCGCCGATATTTTCAATTTTACAGAGTCTGAAAAACTTAAAGGAAACTCTCTATATTGTCCCATGGATTTTTATCAAGCCCGGGCCAGTTCCTGCTCGCCGGTATTTTCAATTTTAAAGAGTCTGAAAAACTTAAAGAAGACTCTCTATAGTGTCCCGTTGATTTTTATCGAGCCCAGGCTAGTTCCTGCTCGTCGATATTTTCAGTTTTAAGGAGTTTGAAAAACTTAAAGAAGACTCTCTCTGGTAGCTATCCTCCTTATTTGTTTATCTACATGGGAACACCACCAATTTTTTTGTTCTTTTTATTTTGTTAGTTATACCAAAAATAAATAAAAAATCCATCTCATGACACACCTATGTACAAAAAATGAATTTATACAATTGAACTTACTATGGTAGGTCAGTAGGAGGAGAAACCCTCTTGCTTATCAGTTGCATTTCGGAAGTCTGAAGAATGTTTTTGACAAAATCCTCCTTTGATAGAGGTTTGTGATAAACCTTCAGTCGATGCCCATTTACAACAAGGGAAGTCTGATTTTCGTCAATGGTCTTTATCCTTACTGAACCATTGTCATAAACTGTATCAACCTCATTGGGTCCCATCCATCTGGTAGACAGTTTACCTTTAAAATTTTTGAATCTACTATCATATAGGAGGGCCCAATCACCTGGCTAGAAGGACTTATTTTTAATGTACTTGTAATTCCATTTGGTCCTTTGCTATTGTATCAGGGTGGTTCTTTGTAGAGCATCTTTTATTATCTCATCAAGCTCATTTAATTGTAACAACCTCTATTTTTGAGCTTCGTTCAGGTCCATTCCTAATTGCATGGAAGTTCTGAAGGTCTTTACCTGAAACTCTATGGGCAGTAGTACCTATTTCCCATACACCAACGCATAAGGTGTATGGCCTATTTTATTTCTCCAAGCTATCCTATAGGCCCACAAGTCCTTAAGCAACCTATCAACCCATTATTTGTGATGCAGTTGAACAGTCTTAGTGAGGATGGCCTCTATCACTTTTTTGGTCGATTCCACTTGGCCATTGGCTTGGGGGTGATAGGGAGAAGACTTTCTATGTTTGATATTCTATTGTTCGGTAAGAGCCTTGACCAAATTTGAGGTGAATTGTGTCCCTTCGTTAGTGACTATTTCCTGAGGTACCCCAAAACGAGTGAAAATGTCCTCAAAGAGAAAGTCTACAACAGATTGTTCATTGGCTGAATAAAAATCCTTGGCTTCTACCCATTTTGTTACATAGTTTGTGCAAACTAATATGTAATTTTTTCTGTGGGATATGGGATTGATAGGTCCTACAAAATCTAAGGCCCATTTTTCAAAGGGTTCAATTACTACTTAGGCTTGGAGTGGCATTTCGTCCACTGTTGTAGGTTTTCCCATTCTTTGGCAATCATCGCAGATGGCCACGTATTTATTTTCATCCTTGAAGATGGTTGGCAAATAATAGCCAGACTGTAGGATTTTGTAAGCTTTCCTTTTGTCAGCAAAATGGCCTCCACATGGGCCATCATGGAAAGCTCTGAAGATATCCTACATTTCATCTTCATGGACACATCTTCTGATTACCAAATCAGGTCCAGTTCAGTATAGGGTATCCTCATGCCACACATAATTGGCACTTAGATGAATGATTCTTTGTTTTTATCTGGATGTCATACCTTAAGGCAGCTTGTCGATTACCAGATAGTTGGTTACGTCTGCATACCAAGGGGTGAAAGTAGAAATGGAAAATAAATTCTCATCTGGAAAATCATCATTTACTGGAGTATTGTCACCTGTATGGATAAGTCTAGATAAGAAATCAACAACCAAGTTGTCTCTTCCAGGCCTATATATGATAGTGATATTGAATTACTATAGTAACAACGGTCATCTAGTTAATCTAGCATTTGTAACAAGTTTATTCATTAGAAATCTGATAGATGAGTGGTCAGTGTGCACAAAAACTTTGTGTCCTCTTATATAGTGTCTAAACTTGTTGATGGCATGTACTACTGATAAAAATTATTTTTCTGTGACAGTATAGTTTGCTTCAGCAGGTGAGAGGTTCTTACTAACAAAGTATATAGCATAAGGAATATTCCCTTTCCTTTGTCCTAATACAGCTCCCAAAGCGGTATTTGAGGCATCTGTGCATATATGGAATGGAAGAGACCAATTTGGACCTCTCAAAGCAGGGGCACTTGAAATTTTTGTTTTTAAGATTTCAAAGGAGATTTGGCATTGCTCATCCCAACAGAATTGAACATCTTTTGTTAGAAGTTTGAAAAGGGGGGCAGCTAGGTTTGTAAAATTTTGAATAAACCTCCTATAGTAGCTGACATGCCCTAAGAAACTTCTGATTTCCTTTTCTAAGCTAGGGATCTTGATTTGGGAAATAATGTTGATATTGGTAGGGTCCACTCTTATTCCTCTTCCAGAGATGTGGTTACATAGAACAATTCCTTCGGTAAGAAGCATTCTTGATTTTTCGTGACTGAGTGAGAGGTTGGTCTATTTACACCTAACCAATAACTTTTTAAATTTATCCAATGCCTATCGGAAATCATCCCCATAAACTATGAAGTCATCCATGTAGACTTCCACACAATTGTTGGTTAAATCAGAGAAAATAGCCAAGACAACCCTTTGAAAGGTAGCAGGGGCATTACATAACCCAAAGGGGATAACCCTATAGGCATAGGTTCCCCAAGGACAGGTGAATGTGGTCTTATCCTGATCTTCTGGTGAAATTTGTATTTGGTTGTAACCACTAAACCCATCTAGGAAAGAAAGATACCTCTTCCCAGATAAAGTGTCTAAGACCTTATCTATGAAAGGAAAATGGAAGTAGTCCCTATAGGTGGCCTTATTTAATTCTTGAAAGTCCACACAAATCATTTGTTTCTTGTTTTTCTTTGGTACAATAACTACTGGGGAGACCCACTTGCTATCTAATATAGGGTAAATGAAATTGGCTTGTAGGAGTTTTTGGAGTTCTTCTTTTACTATATCATTCAAGGCTGGGTTCATTCTTCTTTGGGGCTGCCTGACAGGTCTAAACTGATCGTTAGTGTAAATATGATGCATGAAGGTGTCTAGGTGGATCCCTTTCATGTCAGATTAATCCCATGCAAATGCATCAGATTTCCCTTGAATCATTTGTATCAACTTTTGTTGTTGATCTGTTTCTAGGCTAGCATTGATATATAAGGACTTTCCAAGACTGATTTCAATAGCTTGAACAACTGATTCCTTCCCTTCATCTACTTTTGAAACAATGGCTATTGTAGAAGTGGAAGGGTGCCAAATTTCTTGAAATTTAGAGCTAAAGATGTGTGTGTAGTTAGGGAAAGATTGGGGATAGTCAATGCATGCTAAAGCAGCCAAGAATAGACTTAGGATTTGTTCTTCAGAGTGCTCTTGTACTCCTTTTACTTGTTCAAGTGTCAACAAGGGCTAAGTACAGTCCTCCTCCCCATAGGGATTCTCCATATAGAGAGGAACTTCAGTGGCTGGTTGGGCGGGGGGGAAAAGGATAAGTTTTTTACTTTGAGTGCTATTGGAAATTGTCATTTCTCCAGATCGACAATTGATGAATGCATCAACAATGACCAACCAAGGTCAGCCAAGTATCACTAGGTGTCCTGGTTTGGGGGATTTGGGATGGATTACTAAGAAATCCACAGGGCATTCCCAAGAGGCCAATGTCACTGTTATATCATCTAAACATCCTTTTGGGGTGATGAATGATTTATCTACAAGGTCTAGCAATGTTTGTGTTGGTCTTAGGTGATCTAGTTGCAGTGTTTTCATAGTGTTTACTGACATCACATTTATTGTTGCCCATATATAAATCAATGTGTTAGGCAAGGCAACACCATTGATATCTATGGTTACCACTGGGTTCCCTGGACCACTATACTTAGATGGAATTTCCATTATAAATTTGGATAACTGCCCTACCACCCGTATGACAGGAGGTGTTGATTAAGGTTGATTGTCATTGATGTCAACCCTTGAAGAAAGCCCCGTAGCACAAAGGTTTGGGTAATGGACCCAATATTGTTTGATGTAAATATGACTCATTATTGTTTTTTCATGGTTGATAAGAAGTAAATATGGATGAACTCCAAAGTGGTCCCCTTATGGTGAAATCCCTCATGGGAAGACGCTTTGTGGAGTAAGAGAACCCATGCTTAATTGTGGAATAATGAGATGAAGGAAAATGAATTTGTTAGGGAAAATATCCTAGATGGATAGTGCTTGTCATGTCATTTTCAGTGGTATGTGGAACGTCACATAATTCCTCATGGCTAGAGAGTTATGGCCATGAGAAGTTGGAGACCCCAGGTTTGGGTAATGGACCCACGTTTGTTTGATGGGTAACGGTATGATTTATGATATAGTTTAAGATAATAATATTCTATATGGATAGTACATGTCATGCCATTTCTGGTGGTATGTATAATTTCACATAACTCCTCACACTTTGAGATTTATGGCCTTACAAAGTTGGAGGACCCTCATATGTCATCTAGAAGCCCCAAAAGGTCAAAGTAGTCAAAGTGATTTAAGAGATTTTAAAAGGTAAATAATAAAGTGAAGTGATGAGTGTATTATAATTCAAAGTG
>ML796173.1:11426-31781 GCA_009831015.1 Picea engelmannii
CCGACATAAATAAAATAACATTACTAATCTAATATGCCCCAATTAAGTGGTAATGAGCCAATATTAGGGCTTAACAGAAAATATCAAAGTCCTACTCCTCCTGAGCTTGTTCTCGACTTCTCAAGTTCTTCTGAAAACGTCTTGCACGCACTCCTTGCGGCAACTCTTGAAAAGTTTCTAAGTGTTAAAGGTTTTCAACTCTACGCACACCTGCAACAGCAGTTTTAATTCCCTTTGCTCAGAATTGCAACTCTGAGGCTTCGTCTAGCCTGTGCATGCCTAGCACGGCTCTGGTGCCAAATATGCACTTCTGGGAACTTAGAACAAAAGTTATCTCTAATCGAACCCTTTTGTCAACGCACTCCTTGCGGACAAACTGAAATGCACTCCTTGCAGGAATTCTCTGGTTCAAAATAGAGAAACAATTGAAACTAATTCCTCCTTCCTCTCAGACTTCTAGTTCACCATGAAATCAAATACACAACATATAAAAGAAATTGTATGACAGGAAGCAAATATTCATGAGCCTAACATCAATACACAGAGAATAGGCACATAACCATGAATTTGAATCAAAGTTTTCTTCTATTAATTCAATATCTGTACATGGGCGTTCTTCACACAATTCTCTGTTTGCTCTTCTGCTTCTCTGAATGCTTGATAATGCAACATTATTTTATAATGTACAATGAGGGTGTCCATATCCCGTTTCCCTCTTGCGCTCTAAGCTATCAAATCTCGAATTAAATTCCTATCTACCATCATTAACTATCTTGAATGACTCATCTACCTAAGGACGTGAGATTAAAGGCTCAAGGTCCATTACAATATAGAAAGTGGGCTTCATTAAATCCACCATTAATGTTTGCGCAACAATATCAAGGTGTTTTCAAAATTTGTGTTGGCATTGTCCAACTATCTTTCCGCTTCCGCACTGGCTCGCTTGATGAGTGAGCGATGCTCCTGCATCAATTTCACTAATAATACTATGAAAAATGATGTAGTGCATTAATTAATTGAACAAATGATATGAAGGAAATTAATCCTCTATATTGACTTCAATTGTGAGATATAGTAGAATCATAAGTGAAATGAATTTATCAATAAAGTAGTGAAAGAAAATTTCAAAACATATATTATAAGTTGAATTCATGTAGTTTGTTTGTTTATGTGTGATTTAGGTATTAGTATTTCCATATTAAAAATTTTATAATATTAAGATATATAAGATTAAAAAAATGTGCTCAACCTAGAAAAATAGAAAAACAAAAGAAGAAATATTGAGATTGATCACTATGTAAATATTTGTAATTTAATACATTCTTATTATTATCACATTTTTCATCATTCTACATTGTTACTTTGTATATTCAACATATTCCTCATGTAACTCATTAACTATGCTTTTGATTCATAGCCTCTGTATTCTCAACAAACTGATGTAAGTAACGAAATTTCAAATAATTAGATTAATCGTCGACATATAGTTCTACATATTGTTGTTGATCTACAAAATTTGTGTGACCCCCCATGACTGGAATTAGCATAGATCCATCTTAATCTTGGATCTATCAAGCACCGAGAGGGATCAAATCTCTCGAGTTGCACAAACAAATGTCAAAATAATGCACAAATATCAACAAATAATATAAACTACTTTTCAAATGATTTTATCCACTCCTATTCCTATGGAACTAATGTGGCACTAATTGCCACTAGAGTAGTAGATATTCTCTTCATATTCTGCCCATTCATAGGTACTAGTAGTATTTTTATATCCAAATGAATAAGGTACAAATAATTTGTACCTGCTACATCCTCAATCCTATAAGGTCTAATTCATAATGAATAAAACGTTTTCTCATTTATAGGCTTTTCACTATTATGATCCCACATCAAAACCAATTCTTTTGTTTGTAAATCCCTTTGATGAGCCCTTTTATTGAGTACTCCTTTGATTTTGACTTATTTATGGATGAGGATATTAAATGCATTTCTTCTATTTTCATCAAATTCCACAAGTTTACTCACCCTTACCTCAATCACCTCTTTGTTAGTGGTGAAATTCTACAATATATGGTGCACTGGGATTTTTAAATGGGCTATCAATGTGACATCAATTGCATATTCCAATTCAAATAGGATTCTTCATGTAGATTTATTCTTTTTTATTTTATCCATCCATACTACATATTTAATATTGATGTCCCAAATCCTTTTGTTATGTCCCACAATCTTCTTAACAATGGCAATCATGATTTTGTTTCTTGACTTTGCAAATGAATTTCTGTATGGATAATCATTAGATGAATGAGACAACATAATGTCGTACTAAAAAAATGTTGATAACTTTCTTGAACTGAAGGCCACATTTTTAGTTGTGATATTCAATGGGACATCAAATCTCATGACGATTATTTGTTTAGGAATTCTTTTTCCATGCTATCTATTTATTTATCTTTTCATGGGTATAAGATCAACCCACTTAATAAATTAATCAGTATCTATGAGGATTCCCTAAAAGTATAGGCCCCACTATTGGAAATGTGGCTCTACTATGAATTATGGTAAATTTAAGGCTATACGATGTTATTTCCCTATGAATATAAGTCATTGTTGGCATTCTTTGACAAATCATTGGACATCTCCAAATATGCTAGGACAATAGTAACCCGCCCTTATAATTTTATGTATTGTGGTTCAAGAAGAATGATTTCCACCTATGTGTTGTTATTCCATTAATATATGGGCCTTTGGATCTCAAAATCAATCAATCTGGATTCTTTTAGCCAAGGCTATCCAGATTATACAATATTTTGATGATTTTAGTATTGTTGGAGCATTGGGTTCCTTGGTAAACCTCACCTTGTCGAATTAATGGAATTGACCAATTATTTGGGATGACCATTTACTAGATATGTTTGATTATGTCTACTTTCGCATTCCCAATCCACTTTTCATGAATAGTTACAACCCAGTTACAACCGACATGATGCATGGTTGTTTGGTTTGGTCCATATCCAAACCTATGTATAGATGGTCCCTCAAATTGGTCTATCACCATCTGATCACGTACATAATTTGTGCTTTAGTGCAACTATGTCTTTAGACAGGACCACTTCCTTCAGATCCCTTGTTCTCCTCTATGGTTATTTTATTCTCCCAACTTGGTCTCAAAGCTATTGGGTTTGCGCTCTTTGGTTCCCGAAGTTAACTTGAATGAAGTTGAGACAATGATAAGGTCGTTATGGATTGATATTTGTTTAGCTTCATGATCAAGGGTTTTGCAGAATATGTTTGAGTTCCATTGGACACTGATTTCTTTCAATTAAGCTATGTTTTTCTATGGGTTTTAAAAATGTTCCTTAGTCATTTTCTTTGGTTTTCATAATCTTTTGTGTGGAACAACTTTTGATCTATTTGAATTTTTGGGTTAAACAAATTATGCCCAATCTGGTGTGAATTCGAGTATAGAATCTCTCCATCATGTAATATTTTTTCACTTCCTGAATACAGATGATTTTCCTTTGGATCAACTAAATAGTGTCTTCACTGTGGGTTTTTTTTCTTTCCTGTCGACAAAATTGAAAACTGACTAATTTTTTCCCTCATGCCATATTTCATCTCAACTGAATTACGTTTTGAATGGACATGAATTCAATCCCACCATATGCAAGGCACCATCAAATTCCATTCTCTCTTCTCAACAGAACCGACAATGATTCGACCAAAACAATGTTTCATCTACTAGACTTGAATCTTAGATCGACCGCTCTATGTGCATGGATGCCCTAGATCTAGTGTTCTCTTCAAATTTAATGGCTTGTAGTTGACCCACATATCATTTCTGATTGGTGGGTGGGTATGAATAACTACGTTTTGACTAAATTATCAATGGTTTATTTTTCATCGAATCAAGATACACCCTATTTCTTGTTTCCAACTGGAGAAAGAATCAATGAACTCAGGGTTCAATCAAACCTTTATTGTGACTTGACTACATCAACTGGAAAATAAACCCTACTACTCTTTGTTGTTGAATGGAAAGGGGATTAGATCGAATGGTTTCTGAGATAACAAGAATTTTGT
Organism: Picea engelmannii; assembly: GCA_009831015.1. Taxonomy (NCBI): domain Eukaryota; kingdom Viridiplantae; phylum Streptophyta; class Pinopsida; order Pinales; family Pinaceae; genus Picea; species Picea engelmannii. The sequence goes on from ML796173.1 coordinate 15,516, forward strand.
TGATGTCCATTATTAGAGAATGAATGGCCTAGCTTAGATATAACCCTTGATTGGAAGTTTTAATAGCTTTCATTTTTCCTTGTTTTTTCTCAACATACAAACCTATTCTAAAAATTTGTTTGTAAGTTTGGATGTTGTACTACTGTTATCGGATAAATAGGTAAATGTGGACATAAACTAATCTCCCTAGATCCACCTAGATCTAGAACAAAACAAGACAATACACTATTCTTTCCTTATCTTTTGATTATCAAATGAGAAATGGATCTAGGACATACCTTTTAAATATCGAAGATCCAACTTCACCAATGAAATACAAGCTCTGTCACAAGGTTTATGAGAAATATATGAAAATAAGCATAAGACAACAAAGACAAGAATAACAAAGTATTTGATATGAAAATATGTATGTGATCAAGGAATCATACAATATGGACAAATGACATTCATATAGAAAACAAAAGTATATCTATATTAAAGAATGTGGAAGAAAGATACAATCATATGCCTTGATGTCGTTAGGTTCCTTCTAACAGTTCCTCTCTTCCCATACACTTCTTGCTCCAAGGACTCTAAGAACATATATCTGATAGATACTCACAATCTATCTTGAAAAATAAAATTTCAAAGCCACTCTAATGAAGCCTAATTTCCAATCTACAAAGCTCAAGCTTAAGACAATATTTTCCAAGCTAACTTTCTCCATGAGAACTCCTCTCCTTTTATAAGCTAAAAAGGATAAGGTGAGGAGGTTAGGATGATCCCACTAAATCATGAAAGTGAGTAATATCCAAACAGTCCAGAGGCCACCTCACCATAGAAGCTTCTCCTTCTAGAAGCATCGAGAAGACGCTCATTTTTCCCAAGTATAGGAATTTTTTCACTCTAGATATAGTTCAGTCTGCAGAAACTCCGAAACCTAGCTATAGTGCAACCTGTGGAAACTAGGAATGTCCTCACCCTAGCTATAGTGCAGCCTATGAAAACCAGGAATTTCCTCACCATGGCTATAGTGAAGCTTGTGGAAACCAGGAATTTCCTCATCCTGGCTATAGTGAATCTTGCAGAAATCCTCTTTAATACAATTTTCTACAAAGGAAAGTACAACTTCTTCTCTTAGGGAAAATTCTTCTCCCTTCTTTCTTCAGGAATTCAGGCTACTAACTCCTCTGAAGGAAAAATATAGGTTTCCATCATTAAAAATCATAGGGATGATGAAAATAATGTGTAATAGAGAGCCCCCCAAAGTATGAAGTTAGAATAGAGTGATAGTTGAAATACTTTGTCAAGTGTGTGTAGGGAACAAGGAACAGTCAGTCGAAAACCTGCCAACAAACAAGGAAATAGAGTACAATAATATATCACCACTGAGGTAGGAATTCCCATACAAATGACTCAAAGCATAAATGCTGACATGTGAAGATATATGTCAAGTAATACAGGTCATGGCCACGAAACATACACTGTGTATCCTTGCCAATATGACTCAAATTTGAACATAGCCACCAAAAATACACTGTGGATCTATGTGTTAAAGACTCAAATTTGAACATAGACACGAGACATACAATGTAGATCTATGCAACAATACAAACTAAATATACTTCAATGCAACCTGAATATATGAGAAAAGATCCAGGGTCTTCATCTCCACCACTCTATAGTATGAATCTTGCCATGTGATTACAGGTGATGAAGTCGAACATGGTAGAAACCACTTGATTATCAATCATTAATGAATATCATTAACAAGTATGAGGGAAATCACCATTAATTTCAATGACTCTGAAGGTACACTAGTACAATCCAACGGGTGTGAATTAATGAGCTAAAGTTGAATACTCAGCAAAATCTCTCAATCAGGGGTCAATAATGAAAACCCATTGTCGGAAGTGAGGAAACTTTCCATTGAGGAATGCATGTTACAAGGTACCAATTAGTTTCTAAGTCTAATTCCTAGATAGTGAGTTGAAGTCGACAAGAAAAGACTCGTCACAAGAGGGCCTTAATGTATCCCCCATCGATGAAATGAAATGGGGAACAAGATTTGAAGTAGATCAAAGTAACCAGTGTTTTAGGACTAAATCAAGGATGGCATACACAGTAGAAGGTGTAAGGATTGCATAAATGGTCAATGCAATAGAAGGCTTAAGGACTGCAGAAATGTCCGACGCAATAGAAGGCTTTTCCGGGTTGAAGTTCTCTTTGAACATGTTGACGACACGACAACTATTTTGGAAACACTGACTCAACAAAATGGATCACAGACCAATTTGTAATATTATAAAGGAGTATGATCAAGAGACAAGCATATTTTCCAACCTAGACATAAGGCGATTGAAAGGGTGTCATGTTCAAAAGTGAATCTTCCATGGAATACAGGTTTAGACACATTTCTTTCCCAATTCCCCCCCCCGCCCCAACCATTACTGGCTAGTACCTATTTATTTTTATGCAAGCTTGAGAAGGATAACATATTCTTGTAAATGTAAGCTCATCCTTTGGATGAGTCCCTCAGAGTATGTTTAACGAACCCTAAGAAGGAGTGGTTTGGCCCCATATGGGTCTTTCGATGTTTGTTTTAACAAGTCCAAAGATATAAAACTCGGGGGTTTTTCATGTTTAGATATTTTGAAAAACACTTAAAGATAACTCTCTCAGTTCCTTTTTCGTAAAGTAGTTTGATGAGACCGAAAAGGAGAGAAATTATCATTCAACAAACATTTTCTTCAAATAATTTAACGAGCGTGAAAAGAACAATATCGCTCGGTAATATTTTCATTTTTAGAGAGTCTAAAAAGAGATTAAAGGGAACTCCAGGTGGTTCCTTTTTCACACATATCTCATATATTTATGAGCATGAGAAAGAAAAAATTCTAAGCTCGGTAACTTAATCTCATGTATTTATGAGCATGAGAAAGAAAAAAGACTAATCTCAGGATTGTTTTCATTTTTACACAATCTTTAAAACAAAACAAAACTATTCTTAGGCCTAGTGTCATTTTTACACAATCTTAAACAAGAGGAAACTATGCTTGAGGTAGCCAATTTCATTTTTAGACAAGCTTGAACCATAGAAAACTATGCTTATGACTTCACAACGCATGGTTGGGACTTATCCCCTAGCTTAAGAAGCTAGTGGCTCAACTTCAGCATGAATTTTAGAGGCTGGAAGCATTGCCCCCCAAGCTTCATTTCATCCAACTGCAAAGGCAGAGGAAAAGAAGCTTCAAATACTAGACGAAGGAATTGACTCAATAAAGAGGGGGAAGTTGTTTCATGTTCTAACGATCTTTACATAGGATAATAACTATGCTCGACAATCCAGGTTCAATCCCTAGATCTCTATTTCATTTTTTAAGGATCTCGACACATATCCAGGAACCATGCTCATAATGGTTGTTTCATTTTTTAACGAGGTTTCCACAGAGATGAAAAAACTATCCTCATGGATTGTTTCATTTATTAACAAGCTTGAAAGAAGAAAACCATGCAAAACGCTGGTTTGATTTTTTAATGAGATTTAAATAAAAAAACCTTGCTCAAAGACTCACTTCTTGATCATGGATCCCAAGAGGACAATGCTCCGGAAAGACAGCATGTCAAGGGACAAAACTCGGTCATGGCTTCCAAGAGATATTCATTTTTCGGAAGAACCACATTCTGGAAGGAACACATGTCAAGGGTCGTGATAGGGGTAAGGAGGTCAGGCTCCAATATCCCTACCAAATAGATCACCATGTCAACTATCAGATATATGTCATAATAGACGGAGCTTACAGTGAGAGGCTCATCGTCATCGGTAGGTAAAGACATGTGAGACAATTCCACATAATTGATTTGTAGCGGGTGTGATACCATCTGTATATGCGAACTGTTTAGGGAGGTAATCCAATTAGAACCAATGAATGAAAGTTGATCGATAGTCACAATTATTCCATCATGAGGGAAATATATCACACGAAAAAGATTGGACACAATAACTTTCATGGCATATACATAATCCTTCCCAAGGACTAAAGAGAAATCTAAGCGGTCTTGGACTACCATAACATCAATAAAGATAGTTTTCCCTATCAAAGTTATAGGAAACTAAGGAAGGGTTCGTAAAGGTTGACTAGTTCTTCTGTTAAAATATAACATAATCTATGTAACCGGTGCAAGTTGAGGACAGGCCGAAGCCTGCCAACCAATAGAAGACAAAATACTAATGGATTCACCTTCATATATCATCGTCTGGGGAATGTCCCGACCACAAATCTGTAATGTAATCTTGAAAGGAATGTGAGAGGGAAGACGAGGTCTAGTTAGCACACCCCAATTAAAATGGATGGCCTCATTACTTCGAGGGGGTTCCATGGGGGAAGGAGGAATTCCCCCCAATAGGGTAGAGTCTGTATCAATGAGAAAAACATGAGTAGTATCGGGTTTACTCTCTAGCGGGAGAGTAGGATCAACCAATGATGAGAGCATATCAACCACTTGGGTATTATTCTCCAAGGGGTGAATAGGGTCGACAAGTGGAAAAAGATCGACCTCTTTGGTTTCACTCTCTAACGGGAGAGTAGAATTGACCGAGGATGAAATTGAGTTAACCACTTGGTTTTTACTCTCTGGTGGGAGAGTATGATTAATCGAGGATGGGAGAAAATCAACCACTTTGTCAACTGGTTCAACTAAGGATGTGACCATATTGATGGAATGATCAACTAGATTTACCAACAAAGGGACTGGATTAATCATTCCATCAACTACAGGTGGGTTGAGATTTATCTTGTGATAAGCAACTGGAAGTTGGGGCTGTAAAACAATCATGTCTTCCATTAATTTTGAGGTTTCATCCATATGATGGAAAAGGTGAGTGAGATGACTCACTTTGCATAACATACACATGAACTTGACTCTACTTTTCTTCTTCCCAATGGTATCTTGACTAGTTGACGAGGGGTCATCAATATGTTGTTCAAAGGATGACAACATAGACTAGAAAGGAGTTGTAGACCATGCTTCTATGACCTTGCATAGACCAGGGCAACCCTTAAGAAGATGGATACCCTTACAAATCCTACAAGGGTACTTGGGCTTACGGTTTGTTTGGGTGATCATGGTATCATTAACACTCCCATCATGATTAATAGTAACTAGTTTCTTTCCAAGACATCCAACAATGGTTGGAAGTTTGGACCCTTGTTTATTTTTCTTCTTCTTCTTATCCACCGAGTTACTAGTTTTATATCTTTCACTTGGAAAACAAGATGAAATGGAAGAATACCTTGCAAGAGAAGAAGTAAAAGAAGATATTACTGGTGAATAAGGTGAAGGATCAACATGAGATTGATTTTCTTGGGGGGAAGTTCTTACAAATGAAGCACTAACTTCATTCAGGACTCCCTGAGTGGACAACAACCATATCGGTAATCCAATTTTGAGACTTGGAAGGCTCAAAGTAGCAATGTGAGGAGGACCAATGTTTCTGTAAGAAGGAAAATAAAAAGGTTCCCCTGGAGTAGGGGTTCCTTAATTGGTCATTCCAGGAACTGATGCCATAAAAATAAAGATCCAACCTAGAGTCTTCTAAGGAGAACAAACAACACACGCTAAAAATCTAGTAAGCAAGCATGCAAAAAAAACCTTCTCACAATGAGCACACTAGTTGGTGATGAAATCCAACGTCGTGGGAACAATGTAATAAGGGGATGAGATAGAGAGGTGGAAAAGTTATGCTGACAACCTACTTAACAAACTTACGCCTTGGTGCAATCTCCCACACATAATCGTGGGTATACCCTCCAAGGATCCTAAGTGAGTTTGGCCAATGTCGATTCCAGGTACCATGAATACTTTCCCCTCCATAGTCACCTTGTGTAAATAACCTAAAGAGAAAGGCCATTAGGGTTACCAATTACTACAATAGTTCCTGGGGAAGCAGTTGACAGTTTGATCCATGCGCAAAGGAAAGGTATCTTTCCTGAAATCAACTTGAAAGGATTCCACTCATCATTGTGCGTATACCTTCAAGCGACCTCCATAATATGCGCAATCTCTACACCAAGACCAGCAAAGGAGGGTGAGTAACTCTATTAGTCTCAATGCTACCTTGTGATTAACCCTTGTGTTAGAAGGCCTTCCTAGGACAAAATGTAATAAGTGGATTTCACCGCTCCCTAACTCAAGATTCTATGTTTGTTTGCAGCTTTGGAAAGTTATCTTTCACACCTATTCCAAAGCCCTACAACTAATCCAATGTAGGTTTTCTACTAGAAAACAAAAAAATGCCTAATCAATTTTTATAAGCGCTTTATTTTATGGTTGTTGTTTACCCAAAAGGAATATGGCTTGGAGAATATGGTGTTTTTCCCGACTCGAAAGTTATGCAAAGAGATGAAGATGCAATCTTTTCATTTTGATGGAAGCTATGCTACGAGAAGGATAAAACATTTATCATTCCCAGATGCACAATGTCCCAAAATTTTATTTAAACTCATCAATATCAATATCCTCAAGAAATGAGAAAAATAGATTGTACACCAATACACGATTCAGGCTTTAAGACCAAAAAATTCCAAGAATCATGCAATTTCACTACTTCAAATGCAAGGATGCCCCCAATCTAATATAAAGAAACAAATTCATTTTTTTTGTTTCATAGAAGCACTAAAATCAATAGAAAATAACTTGAAAACAAAAACAACCCAAACTAAGTTTCTCTTTTAACATGACTTATTCAGAAAAAGAAGTATTCTTTCACTAAACAATTCTAAAGAAAAAGACTGCTTTGTAACTGAATGACACTGAAAGAAAGAGTCCAAATCTTTCAAAATAAAACAAAGAAAAGATGGATAAAATCAATTTCAAATCTATAAGGAAGATTGCAAACAGATCATAATCAAAATCCAAAAAATCACACCAAAACCATATCCAAGGGCTTGGTAAGGAAAAAACCATCAAAAATCAAAATTTTCACAATTTCTGCAGGCTGTAGACTAAGACAGTGCGGAAATCCATGATTTTCACAGGATAGAGGACTAATACAGTGTGGAAATTCCACATTGTGTCAAAAAGGTAGGGTGCAAAAATCTTATATCATCACACTATCCCTCAAAACAAGGTGCGGAAATCGAACAAAAATGGAAAAAATTAAAAATTATGAAGGTTTTCTAATGAATTTTAACAGTCACTGAGTTAAGATGGATCTCCCAGTGACTCAAAAAATAGAACCCAAGTAATCAAAGCAATAAAGAAAGAAAAACTAGGAAAAAAAATGTTTCTCCAGTATGGTTGCCAATTTAGTTATCGGATAAATCGGTAAATGAGGACATAAACTAATCTCCCTAGATCCACCTAGATCTAGAACAAAGCAAGACACTACACTACTATTTCCTTAGCTTTCAATTATCAAATGAGAAATGTATCTAGGACATACCTTTTAAATATCAAAGATTTGACTTCGCCAATTAGTTGCAAGCTCTGTCACGAGGTTTATGAGAAATATCTACAAATAAGAACAACCCAACGAAGACAATAATAAAAGAGTATTTGATATGAAACTATGTACATGATCAAGGAATCATACAATATGGAAAAATGACATTCAAATAGGAAAGAAAAGTATATCTGTATTAAAGAATGTGGAAGAAAGATACAACTAGATGCCTTGAGGTCATTAGGTTCCTTCCAACAGTTGCTCGCTTCCCACACACTTCTTGCTCCAAGGATTCTGAGACCATAGATCTGATAGCTACTCACAATCTATCTTTACAAAGAAAAGTTCAAATCCACTCTAATCAAGCCAAATTTCCAATCTACAAAACTCAATCTTAAGCTAATCTTTTCCAAACTAAATTTCTCCATGAGAGCTCCTCTCCTTTTATAAGTTGAAGAGGATAAGGTGAGGAGGTTAGGATGATCAAACTAAATCATGAAAGTCAGTAAGATACAAACCATTCAGAGGCCACCTCACCATAGAATATTATCCTTCTAGAAGCATTGAGAAGATGCTCATTTTTCCCACGTACAGGAATTTCCGCAGCCTAGCTATAGTGCAACCTACGAAAATTTCAGCCTAGCTATAGTGAAACCTGTGGAAACCAGGAACTTCCTCACCCTGGGTATAGTGAAATCTATGGAAACTAGGAATTTCCTTGCCCTGGCTATAGTGCAACCTCCAGAAACTAGGAATTTCCTCACCGTGGCTATAGTACAACCTGCATAAATCCTCTTTAATATGGTTTTTTACAAAGGAAATTACAACTTCTTCTCTCAGGGAAAGTTCTTCTCCCTTCTTTCTTTAGGAATTCAGGTTAATGACCCCTCTAAAGGAAACAAATAGGTTTACATCATTAACGATCATAGGGATGATGAAAATAATGTGTAACAATTACCCTAAGTCAACGTTAATATGTTGTGATGAAGATTTGAAGGTATCCTTGTGACATATTCAATAATATCATATTAACTAATACACCAAGTATATGGTTGATTGAGCCTAGTAAATACCCTTTTAATGATATTTTCCACTAGTATATAAATGACTTAGTCGAGTGGTGATATTTCAACACAACATTTTTTGTATTTTCACTTGATTTCTTTGCACAATCGTTGTGACATTGAAGGAAAATATATTATTGTGTTCTTATACTGATAACCAGAATTATTTTTTTTAGGATAGTCCTCTTTAAGTTCAATTAGTGACTTGTTGCATTGTGAGTAATTTATTAAGATCGGTAAATGAGTGTTGGAGCTCTATGAGAAGAATGTCTTTTATTAAATTTGTTAAGAAGTCACTAACTTGAAGTTCGTTGTTGATTTTCTATAGATAGAGAATGAGGGTTTGAAAAATCAGTTGAAGACTGAAGTTGTCTTCTTACAAACTACTCTAGATAATAAATCCAGGAGGGTTTCTTCCCTCGAAAGAATGATGGAATCCTTTTCCCAAACTCTTGTATATGAATTTCAAGATAAATAAGATATTTTTGATGATATAGAAGAAGAAGTGAAAGATCTTTATCATTCAAAAAATGTTTCCTTGGAAACAAAAATATACGAGCTCATGGGAATTAATTCCCAACTAACTATTGAGGTTTCCTACTTTCTCCACTTTAAGTAGATAACAAGCCATTTTTTGATGAATATCATGATTTGAAAGAAAATTATTATGCCTTGCTACTACAACTAACTGAGAAGGATGAGACTACTTGGGGATTGTAGGACTACAAATATAATCTTGAAGAAGAATTTCATTTAATGCATAATGTTGAGAAAACTACTATTGTTGTTGAGCTACCAGGATCACCCATTACTTCTTTCACCTTTTATACTATTAATTTTATTCCAACTATTTTTAATCAAACCAATGATAGTGTTGTTTCCCCTAGCTTTGAAAAATACACTAGCACTATTGGGTCTTGGATATGATGTTGTTGTACCATGTTTCGATCAGATTTGATGGTGACAATGTTGAGACTTCTTCAAGAGTTTTTTTTTACTATTTTTTATCATATTTCACAATCATAACAATTTAAGGAGGGGGAGATGTGTTCTATGTAATTTGTTTTCCTCCATGTTGAGTTTACGATGGGGTGTTGGAACATTTGGTTCCTTGGTAAAAATCACCTTATCGAATTAATGGAGTTGACCAATTCTTTGGGCCAACCATTTACTAAATATGGTTGATCATGTCCACATTCAGATTCTAGATCCACTTTTCATCGAACATTACAACTGATGCAATTTTTGTTTTTTTTGTTTGTTCCATATCCAAAACATTTTACAAATGTTCCATTGAATTGGTTTATCACCATAATATCATGCAGATCATTTTTTCTTCAGTGAAATGGTGTCTTTAGACAACACCACTACCTTCAAATCCTTTGTTCTCCTATGTAGTTATTTTCCTATCCCAATAGGTTTCGAGTCCCTTCTCTTATAGTCATCAAGGTGGTATGGACATTTTATATATTTGAATTAATAAATGATGCCCACATATCACTCATGTGTCCCTAATTCATCTAGAACAAAAAACACCATCTCAAGGGTTTCTTCTTGATCCATATACAATGCTTTTTAATTCTCCCCAACAAGCATATTATCAAGGCCTTGTATTTTCACCAATTTTGTAGGATTGACCTCCATATCATACTCTTGAATTCTAGATACCTATTCCCCATATATACCCAAAAATTCATGTTGGGTGAACATGTCCTTATCCATAGCATGAGGTATGTATGGAATATATTTGAGTATCCCACATAATTTTTGAATGGACACTTGACACTAAGAAAGGGGGATGAATCAGTGTCGCAAAACTTTGGACACTTTTACACTTTTAATAAACTAACTGAAAAACATATATTTATTTAATTTTCTCAACCAATATATAAAATAATAAATACTTTATTTATTTATTTAACTTGAACGAATACATAAGATCAATCTTTGAATATATTCAACTTCAAGCAACTATGAGAGACCCAACTCTCTATTAGAAGACCAAACTTGTAGTTCTCAGATCCAACTGACAAATGAGGAAGCCAAACCTTATAACAAGTCTCATATTGTTGATCTCAGATACAACTGAGATGTGAGGAATCCAATCCTCATACAAGACCCAGCTTCTAAACATGCACCGACCTGATAGAATGAAGCTTCATTCAATCCATTATATATAATAAAATATACTTCAACAAATTCAACTACACTACTTATCACCATTCTTTCCTCGTTTATATAGCCCTCCAACTGTTGTGAATTTGAATCATTGTGTCTTTTGATATTTGAACCATTGTACCTTTTCATTTAAATGATAATATTAAACTTTAAATAATAGCGTTTTTTCCTTTTATCCTTTATTCATAATTCTTATGATTTAAATATCTTAATCATGACTGTGTGTTAGTTATTTTGTCTCCATGAGTTTATCATAGACATGGATCGACTCATCATATCATTCTCATGCTTTTTTTATGTCCTCAATTCGTCAACATATCATATTCAATCTTTTCACCTATTCTCTATATTATTATTGTGTTAATCCTCTATCGAATTACATAGATGAAATCTGTATCACGTGCTTCCTTCAAACTATTTTCATATGACCATAGGCGTAGAAGAACAAGATTTATCAATTTAACCAATGCATCTTCTTTCACCCTTATTCATTTATTCCATACAACCATGGGTGGTGACCAAGAAATAGGTCAAGCGAGTGCTTGATAAATTATCACAATCAATGATCACGTTTTAATCTCACGATGAAATGGATGGCAGTCATTACTTCCGGACTTCATCTTTTGCGACTTCCAACCTCTGTAATCTTTCAAATCGCCCAAAGAAGATTTTTCTATAGTTGATCGGATGGGCGACATTTTATTTACATAATGAACGGTTCTCATTCACTTAAATTTGGTGTTCGGTGATATCAAATATTTGCAATCATTAAACATCCCAGATAAAATATGTGTGTCCATAATCTTAAATGGTTGAGAACACTCTCAGAACTATATCAATGGTTAGTGTCACTTCATGGTTTTTTCTTATTCTATCCTTCCACTATACTTGATCAATGGTTGATAACACTCCCAAATTAGATCAGCGGTTAGCGTTAACTTTGTCCTTCGATGCTTTAGGCAATTAGTTTTGTTAGAAATTGGCTTCCCCCAAAGTACATACTCCCGAAGTGACATAACTTATTGACGTCATTGTTGACTTGGCACCAGTCGAGTGGCTACCACATGTCCCTTATATTCATGACTTACACGTACCTGAAATGCCAATTTCATCTTGACACTTATCATCATCTGATTGTGCCACATGTCCTTGTTGACGTGGTCTTATTGACGTGGATATCCTGATGTGGCACATGTCCTCCTCCTGGATCTAATGGTCATCATGTATTCTTCATATCTGATGGTCCTTCTTTATGGATTACTTTGTCCTTCCACTCAACTTGATCCAACAGTTGAGAATGCTCTCAGAGTAGATAAACGATCAGGGATGACTATGGGGTCCCAACTAGAATGACGTTTAAAACTATCATAGAGTTCCACAATGGAAATTGCTCATTGGTAGTGGAACTGATGCCAACCATAGATCTATTGGTGGGTGATGATTAACGTTCGATGTGGATTATAGAACCGTAACTTGGGCATGGTTTATCCTGATGTCCAAACTCCGCAATTGAAGTTGTATAATTGTTGGTGGATCAACCATAGTCATCAATCTTTGAATCGATGAGATCTGACGGTCTAGACTAATTGTGGGATTGGAATTAATGCATTTTTTAATCCACCCTTCGCCCTCCGCAATCAATCCCTACCCTTGGTCTGGCACTTGCATATCCAATGGTCATGAATTGATATGATCCTTGACCAGTCCTCCAATGGTCCTTCTCTTGTAACTCCCACATATGACAGTCATTATAACATCCCCAACCACCCAGGTTGGGCCATGATACTCCAGAAAATGATTTCATTCTCTAATACCATATTGTAACATACCCATCATCCAATTAAGCTATGCCACGTAAATTTTTCAAACTATATGCAATTAAAACGTATACAGACAGAACTCTTACAAAAAATTATATATAAAACATAAACAAACAAATACATTATGTAAATGCACAGATTCATATTGAAATAACAATAAACATAAACATGCATCATATACAACCAATACCATAAATATAAAGACGGTTATAAACCACACATATGATAATCCCATAAACTAAACACGTAAATAGTAATGTAGCATGTAATTTATCACACAATGGACACTTATCCTGGTAATAATATCACCAACTATGTGCATACCTTCCATGAACCTTCCAGCATTAGACCACATTGCTCATCACTCCTGGTAGTGGGCCACCCCCGAGCTGGGACTAAACTCCACCTGGGTAAATGGATTCCTAACTAGGATGATGTATCATAGACAATAGGAAAGAGTCCATAATAGGTACCAAATCAAACTAATAGCCTACAATCCCTCATTACCTATATGCATGTCCCAGCCCAGGAAGTGTGCCCCTTCTCTGCTCAATAGTCCCTCGACTGCCCGACTTTATTTTCAGGATTCAGAAACAGGTCGAACAAGAAGTCTCAGAGCCCTTTAGCTACAGTTCAACACCTTCAGAAACAAATTACTAGGAATTATCTCACCTTGATAGATTTTTCATAGGCCTAACAACTCGCTTCTTCAATATCCCACAGGCTTGATAATCCACTTCTTCAGTCCATCTCCCAAGTCAACCAACTACCAAATAGGTATGGGTATAGATATAGGTTCAGGTACAGTTAAATGAAGGTATGGAGGAAAATTGACTGAGTGAGTGAATTCTCCTAGAATGATTGAATGCATGACTTAAGATGGAAGCAATGGAAAAATGAACTAAGTCCAAACTATAAGTATGCATGTTCCCAACTTGACACTTGTCATGTTGGGAGCTATTTTTCACCACTTGTTTCCATCCTTAAAACTTAGGATAAAATGAATTCCCATACTTTATGATTTAAGGAATATTTATATAATATCCACTTTTGTCTTAAGCTCCCTAGCGTATCCCTTTTTCTTAACGTTTAGCCCCCCCCTTTCCCTAACTACTGGATTTTAGTCCCCCATACTCTTTCATCATGGTTGATTTGCACGCAACGATCTATTTTATATTAATGATAAGACATACAAAAAAATAGGCACACTAGCCTTTAACATATAGGCTCTTCGGCCTAATAATCACAAAACTGGCTCACCATCCTACAAAACATAACATATACACAAAGTCTCCCTAGCCTCAAAAGTAGACACACTTAAGTTGTTGCACACGGTATCCTAGACTGTGCACACTTCATCATTTTACTGCACAATACATGCACACACTATGCAATAGAAGGTTCATACAAAAATGATGTCAAACAACTCACTAGTTTACGTACATTTGTATTTACATTTAAAATTGGGTTCATCCTAGGGGTATTACAATCCCCTCCCCTTATTTATGCACTTTCCTTAGTGAATTATGTACATACATACAACAAAATTTTAAAAAATCCTCAAAGAAATGTGGGGATTATGCCCGCATTGCATCCGCGTGCTCCCAAGTAGCGTCCTTAGGACCATACTAGGTCAATTGGACCTTTATAATCCCTATGGCTCGATTCCAGAGCTGTTTGATTTTCTGGTCCTGAATGCATACTAGACACACTTTGAAAGCACCTTTTTCCTTAACCTGAATCACATTCCAATCAATAAAATGATTATCATTAGGTATATATTTCTTGAGCAATGATACATGGAATACATTATGAACAGATATATATGCAGGAAATGCAATCATATAAGCTATTGGACCAATCCTCTCTAGGATTTCAAATGACCCACAATAGTGATCTACCAACTTTGAACAATTTCCCAACTCCAGGGAACTTATGTTGGCTTTCACTTTCAAAAATACATAGTCTCCCACTTCAAATTCCCTATGAGTTATGCCATTATCATCATATCTTTTCTCCCTTTCTTGGGTAGGCTTTAAATTTTGTTTTATTTTCAACATTTTCTCCTCCATTTCTCTAAGTAAATCTGGCCCAACCACAACTCTATCTATTGGGTTATCCCAACTTACCAGTGTGTTTCACTTTCTTCCATAAAGTGCACCAAATTGGCTCATCTTTAGAGATGTTTGGTACCCATTGTTATAAGAAAAATCTACTAAGTGTAGGTATTATTCCCATTTTTATGGTTTATCCATAATATACATCCTCAACATATCCTCAATCACTTGATTCACCCTCTTTGTTTGTACATCTGATTCTAGATGATAAGTTGTACTAAAATTCAAATTTCTTGCAAATCCATTAAATAATCCCTTCCAAAAATTTGAGGTAAATTTTGGATCTCTGTCAGACACAATTTTCTTGGGTATACCATGTAATCGATCAATGTCTCTCATATAAACATCAATAATGTTGGTTTCCTTGTGAGTGAGCTTAACTGGAATAAAATGGGTAGTTTTAGTAAGCTTATCCACCACTACCATGATAAAATCATGTTGCTTGTTTTTTTCTGGGAAATTTGGTGATGAAATCCATTGTTACAACTTCTCATTTACACTCAGGAATGGGTAATGGTTGTATCAAACCTGATGGGTGTATATTCTCAACCTTTACCTTTTGACATTCCAAACATTTGGCAATAAAATCAACAACTTCTTTGTTCATGCCTAACCAATAATATTGGCTCTTGACAACTGCAATAGTTTTTTGATAACCTGGGTGCCCAACATAAGGTACATTATGCATTTCTCCCAATATCAGATTTTTCAATTCACAAGAATTTGGTACATAAATTCTTCCCCTGTAAATCATAATATCATCCTTATCTAGCTTATATTCTTCAATTTTATGTTGTAATTTACCTTGCTGTAATTTTTCCACTAAATATATGTATTGCAAATCTGATTTGGAACCCTCTATAATTTTGTCTTTAAAATATAATTGGTAAATGATGTTGGTTGTAGCATGCAATTCATGCACTCTTCTGTTGAGTGAATCAACCACTTTGTTCTCTTTCCCCTTGATATGCTTGTTAGATCATGATGCCATTGATGCAAATGGTTTGATTGATTGATGCCATTGATTCATGTCAAGTGAGTGATTGATTGATGATTGATGTAATGAATATGTATTGTCCTTGATGCGAATGATAAATATGGATCATTGATATGATGCATAGATGAAGATCGATCAATGAGTTGTCATTGATAGATGATGATGCATAGTTTGTTTGATGATAAGATGACTCATTATTGTCTTATCATGATTGATAAGGTGCACAAATGGATGAACTCCAAAGTGGTCCCCTTATGGGGAAATCCCTCATAGGAAGACGGTTTGTAGATTGATTTATCCTAGAAGAATGCTTGGAGGACCCATGCTTGTATGTGGAATAATGAGATGAAGATAAATGAAGTTGTCGGTGAAACTATCCTAGATAGATAGTGATTGTCATGCCATTTCCGGTGGTATGTGAAATGTGACATAACTCCTCATGGTTTGAGAGTTATGGCCTTATGAAGTTGGAGGACCCCCATATGAAGGCTTAAAGACCCCAAGGTCAAAGAATTCAAAGTGGCCTAAAATAAGAAATCATTATTTTAAATGATAAAGTAAAGTGACAAGTCAAGGTTTGTTATTTAAATAATAAAGAGAAGTGACAAAATCAAGAAGGAATATTTAAATGATAAAATATTGGAGAACTTTCTATTTATGGAAAGTG
>ML796173.1:54330-68792 GCA_009831015.1 Picea engelmannii
GGTTGCAGCTGATAGTAGGTTCTTATTGAGCCTTGGAACATATAATACTTCATCAACATGAAGTCTTTCCCCATATTCCAATATGAATAAGATAGAGCCTACTCCCTCTATCTTGTAACATTTTTCATCCCCAAGCTCAACATGCTCTACAAACAATTTTGTCTCAAAATGTGACAGGATGTCCTTGTACCCTGTCATGTGCTTTGATGCACCACTGTCTACTAACCATGTTTTAGGCCCCGTGAAAATTGAACTAGATAAGGAAGAAACCAAGTAATATTCTTTTCTATTTTCTTTCTCATTAGAAGGACTTTTCTGATTTCTTTTGGATTCATAATCCTCACAAGTTGAGGCATGTTGTTTCCCTTTCCTTGGATATTTATTTCTAAACCAACAATCTTTAGAAAAATGACCCAACTTATTACAACCAAAACATTTAATCTTATATGTATCAATATTCTTGCCTTTGAATGTACATTTGTTGTTTGAATGTACTTTTATTCCATCTTAATACACTTCAACAATGTCAAATCATAACCGAATATAAATAACTATGTAGATAAGTAAACATGCACATCAACAACAGATATACCCTGGGGAAACCTTGTAAAGGGAGAAAACCCCCAGCAAACAATATTCCTTTATTGCGTTAATAATGTAATATCACCTACAAATATCCACCATGAATTTTCTTCTCTTAAATATCTTGCCAAGATTACTCTGACCTGACAAAGACCTAAGAGACCTTGTTGAAATACACCTCTGATATGTTGCCTCTATTGTTGATATACAACACTGATATATTGTTGATATATGCCTCTAATACACATCCTCTATTGCTGATATACAACACTGATATGTTTCTTTCATGTGTTGCTTCTTTATCACTGATATTCTCCTCTATTGCTTCTCCCTTAACCTGCATAGAAAATGTGTAGAAGAGAGAGGTTGACCTCTGCTTATATAGGCTGAAGAGGAGAAGAGGAGAGGATCGAAATAGTAACTTCTTTGCAGGATTTAATAATAACTCATCTTCATACTTTAGCTCAAACTTAGAACTAGACTTGAGACTGGTATACTTTAGTTCGAAAATAGAACTAGAATTGAGACTTCAGTTACAACTCAGCATTACACTTTAATTCAAAAATAGAACTAGACATGAGACTGTAATACTTTAGTTCAAAAATAGAAATAGACTTGAGACTTTAGTTCCAACTCAACATTATACTTTAGTTCAAAAATAGAACTAGACTTGAGACTTCAGTTACAACACAACATTACAGTTTTGTTCAAAAATAGAACTAGACTTGAGACTTTAGTTACAACTCGACTCTTTACAAGGTGATTCAAAATTCTCTTCATGGTGGATAATATTACATGTGCCAATGCACTAGACCAATAAATTTATATCATTTGAAATATTAGGAATATCATTTTTTTCTAGCTCATAGGAATTTTATATTCAACATAATTTTTGCTAGATGCCTTGACTTTTTCTCATGGCTCACAAGGTTTGATGAGGCTCACAAAGGTTGTATGTGCTCGATGACTTTTTAACTAGTCTGTCTATGCTCACCGGGGTTGTACGTTCCCCTTGAATTTTACACTAGATTGTCTATGGTCACAGAGGTTGTACATTCCCCCTGAAATTTGCATTAGACTCACATAACATCTTGTTCATCCTGACTTTTGGTTTGACTCACAGAGGTTGTACATTCCCTCTGGATTTTCTCAATACTTCACAAGACTGGTTGATTCTCCAAATCTCCCTAGCTAGCCTCATGGTGGCCCATATGGCTTCTCATTACAAAATGACTTTCAATGCTTCAAAATTTAACACGCATGAGGGATACTTAATCAATGGGTGTATATTTCATATTAAAATCACTAAGAATCTTAGGACCACCCAAAATAGTGGTGTGTACATAGATTCACAAAAATTATTGAGATCAAGTGAAAAACACAAGAATCCAATATGTCAAACGATAACATATTATGGAGTGATCCAAGAAATAATCATATTGGACTATTATTGTGTGAAGTATCTCTTGTTCAAATGTGATTGGGTATATGTACACAAGAAGAATGGAATGAAAGTTCATGCATTTGGTTTCACAATGGTGAATCTAAAGAGAAGATTAAGAAAGAACAGATTGCAAGATGATCCATTTATTCTAGCATCACAAGAGAAACAAGTATTATATGTACAAAATCATGTAGAAAATGATTGGTATGTAGTTCTAACATGCCCTCCAAAGGGATTGATAAATAGTAACACATATGAATTGGACTATGAAAATCTATCAAGTGTTGTAAACTTTGAAGGGACAAAATGCAAAGATCATGAAGCTACAAATGATGGTGACATAGATTATGTTCAAAAATATTGTGAAGGCACATGGTTGTATGTTTATAAATAAGTACTCTTTATTATTTATTTAGCCATTCTCATTTAATTATTTCTATGAAATTGAAAAATAAATTTTTATACTCTTAATTGTTTTGAATGTGTATCTACCATATAGTTGACTATATTGTTTACTTGAATGCAATTGACAATTTTTATGAAAAATGTGCATATTGAATTTTTTTTTAATAAAAATAGAATATTTTCAAAGTCTACCTGTGTCTCATTCAATTTTTAATGCATATGAAGGGGATCACTGCTAAATTTCCTCAAGGAAAGTTGTGCCATGTTTTTTTGTTTTTGTTTTCAATCTAGTAAAAATGGCTTATGATATGTGAGGTGCAATTTATTGAGGGATATATAGAGTGTTTGCGAATAATATTGATGTGACACATGAAAAAAGTGGGCGTACCATAATATTTAAAAATAACAACTCAAATTAAAAGCAATAATGTAAATGAAATTTTAAGAAAAAAATATTAAACATGAATATGTGTATATGTGTATATACCCACATACATACAAATTGTCCTCCTAGGTTTCCATGAGGGGGCTTCTATTAAGCCCTAAATAGTGGCACATCACCCTTTAATTGGGGAATATTATATTATTAATGTTATTTTATTTATGTCGACTTTGGTCGATTAGTTGTAATTGTACCTCCTAGTGTCCTATATATACCAAGGAGACATTTTCATTTGGAATCATCTTGTATTTGGAAATTTATGTGGTGTATAAGGAGGTTTCACCCTCGAAGAGGATTATTATCTGAAATTTTATCTTTTTTAAGGCGTTGAGTACTTATTCTGGGGTTTTTCTATGCTATCTTGATATTTGGTTCTTAAGATTTGGTATCAGAGCTCAAGGTCTTGGGGTTTTGCTGCTACATCTAAGACACCTTGGAATTTTCTCTATAATTTTGTTCTACGATGTTTCATAAGGAACCCCTCGGAGGATATTTAGTAGATGGATCAAGGTACGTTTGGTTCAAATTTCATCTCTTTTGGCCTTATACTTTTGGAGATACAACCTATGCAACATAGGGTTTTGGAATCATCTTGAATTTAGTCATCGCAGAATTTTCGCTATGAAATTGTTTTTGTAAATTTTCAGAATCTAAAATCTAGAGGATATTCACAGAAGTTATTAAAGTATCTATGATAAAAATTTCATCTTCTAGGTCATCATACATTTGTAGATACACCCTGTAGAATATAGGGTATCTGACTAGTCCTATTGACTAGTCTCAAGAAGGTGTTCCGGGTAAAACAATCATAAATTATTCCTCGAGTATCCAAATTGAGTGAGACTAGTTGCATTGAATAGCGGATAGCTTGCAGTATTTCTGGTACAATTTTCAGAATTGTATATCAATTATTTTGTTTGGGTAACTCTATACAATTGAGATCTCCTAGAAAGGCCAAAAATCATAAAGTTGTGGGGAAGTTACCATAAATTCTACTTGGCACATCCAATTTTGATCAGACTTGTGGCATTGTAGAGAATAAATATCAGAGAACTACAAAAAATAAATTTCCATACTCAAAAGGGCCAAAATTTCGGAGATACAACAAAAGAAATATTGTCTATCAAAACCACCTCAGAATCAAGGCTTAAAGTGATACTTAGCCAACATGCCACCAAAAAAGGGAAATTCTACACCAAATAAGCCTCCATACAGTCCTACTTGGACTCTTGATGAAGGAAAATAAATGCGTAGGGACATAAATTATTTAGAAAATAAGACACTAACAAAATATGAACTACAGGGGATAATGGATTCAATAGAAGTTAATTTGGAGGAAATAATGGATACCAAGATGGATGGTTTAAAAAGGGAGATCATGGAAAAATTGAAAATTTTCCTAATAGAGACGACACCTAAAAGTGAAAATGTATCTCATGAAATTCACGATGAGGACACAAGGAATATGAATAAAAAATGAACAAAATCTAACCTATGGTTGAAGACCAACCACTTTCCTAAGATCAATATGAGGAATTTTGATGGCAAGGAGCCAATGACATGGATACTTCATATGGAGAAATTCTTTGATCTACAAAATGTGCCACATAGACAAAAGGTACAAATTGTTTCTTTATATTTAGAGCCCAATGAATTTGTTTGGTATTGATGGCTTTGTTCTCACAAATCACTCATCACATGGATAATTTTCAAGGAAGAAATGATATCACACTATGAGGATACAAGGAGAAATACCTTCTTTAGCCAATTGATAAATCTAAAAAAAAAGGGTTCAGTTATACAGCACATTGAGAGCTTCCAAACATTGAATATAAAGGTAGCAGATATTTCAGATGATCACTTGATTGATGTATTCATATGAACTTTAAGGTATAACATTCAATGTGAGGTTCTCCTTTTGGAACCCAAGTCATTGGAGATGATCACTTGATTGATGTATTCATATGAACTTTAAGGTATAACATTCAATGTGAGGTTCTCCTTTGGGAACCCAAGTCATTGGAGAATGCATTTAGGGTGGCAAGAAATGTGGAAAGTAAAAATATGGCTATGGCTACTAGAAGGACCACTCCTAACATCTATCGAGAGAATAATGTTCCTTCTTATAAAACATCTCAACCTACAAGGTTGAAACCTCAACAATTGGAGGAAATAAAATTAAAAGGTTTATTCTTTAATTGTGACAACAAGTACAGTAAGGGACATAAGTGTGGTGAGAAGAAATTGTTCTACATAGATTGTGAAGAGGAAGAAGAACAAGAACCATCTCAAGATAAAAATGTAGAAGCTATTTCTTTGGAAGAGTTGACTCGCACGATATCGTGTAATGCATTGGTTGGAATTAGCACTCCTCAAACCCTCGAGATCAAATGATATATCAAAAAGAAAAAGGTAATAGTCATAATTGATTCTGGTAGTACTCATAATCTCATTCACTATAAATTAGCCAAAGCTCTCAATTTCTTTGTAAATACGGCACCAGAGTTTCAAGTAATGATTGCAGATGGAGGAACTATAAATTGCTTAGGAAAATGTAATAATATCAACCTTACTATGGGGCAATATGTAATGAATAGTCCAATGATTTCTAAATACATGTTTTATCACATGAGGTTGTCAAGTGTCGTATGTCATGATTGTTAATACCTATGTCTGTACCCTTGTCTCATCTCTCTCTATCTCTCTCTTCTACGCCACCAAGTCCTAGTATATTTCCCTCTGACTGATAAATTCATTTTCCCCCTTTGTTGACGACATGGTTTCCCTTGGTGTATCTCCTGAACAAGTCTTGGCCCAAAGATTTTCTGTTTCTTTTTAAGAAGGACAATCACTCATCATCCTTTTGTCTCGAATTATTGTTCATTTGTTTCCTAAGCCCACAAAAAGTTATCCAAGTCCTTGTTTACATAGGAAGCAACCATGGGCAGAAGGTGCAACACTCAAAGAGGTCTATTGTGGGCTCGAAGAAAGAAAATAGGAAGATTCAATTTTAAACAATGAAGATCCCAGGAGAAGTTCAGATAAACAGTTCTTGGTATTCAAGAATTTAAAAGTTGTGCATGGTTTAAATACTAGGTGGAAGCCCCAGAATTACAGATCAAGAGCCAAACGTCCTTCCAAATTGGACGGTCATGATTTAGTTCAGGAATTCTGGCTTCACTAGTTTTGGCTTCCCTACTCCCGATTTCCTCTGAAATAATTTTTCCCAAAGTCACGGATCAAGTGCCACCATCCCTCCAAATCAGACGATCATGATTTACTTCAAGAATTTGGGATTCGAGAGTTTCATCTTCTCCCCTCTCACTTTAATCCATAATTTTTTCTCTAGAAGTCCACCGATCATTGTCGTGTGTCCTTCTGAATATAATGGTGGTAGTTTTCTTCAGGACTTCAGGCTTTGGAAGTTTCAGGACTTCCCCTCCCATTTTCCTCTGGATTACTTTCCCCCATAGTTGTAGACCAGGTGTCACGCGTCCTCTAAAACAGATGGTAAATGTTTTCTTCAGGAATTAGGGCTTAGGGATTTCATATTCCCCTCTCCTATTTTCCACTAAAGTAGTTTCTCCCGAAGTCCACACATCTATGTCATGTGTCCTCCTCATATCAATGATCATGGTTTGTTTATGAGCTTCGGCATTCATTTCGTGCCGCCATGTCACTCTGGGCTCGTATTACTTTGGGGGTTATAAAATATCTACATGTCCCCCCCCATGATCACCAAGTGCCAAAGACACTTGGCACCCATCATTTTCAACGTGTGGAACCCATCCATTAGAGACATGTGGCATCCCTCTAGAACTGACACATGACACTCATTTCAAGCATTTTTGGACATGTCTTCATCCTATTTTTGAGTGACACATGTCATCCCTCCATACATGAGATGTCAACATTGTGGTATCAGGTTGCCTCGTCAGCTGTAGGAGATCATTCTCTGGGAAGAATTCTTGTTTAAGAATTAGATTAGCACCATCTCCATGCATGTTTTTAATGGATCCTAGAATTGGTGGGTGGAGAAACTTTAGTGGTGGCACTAAATTTAGTAGGTGTGCCTAGACGGAACGTGATTGAGCGATAAAATTATTGTGTGGTCTTGCAATTGAAATGATGGTACAGTGGAAGAGCTACATGGCAGAAGGGGGTGAATTGCAGGCTCAAATGTGGTGTGGATACAAACATATTATGAAATCCTCGTAATCACATGCTTATATAGTGAAAAATCTGAGAGCAGTGCATGGACACCCCCTAGGCATTAAGCCTCACCCCGATCCCAAGTAAATATCAATTAAGAAACTAGGGACCAGTAGTTGATACCTCAATTTAGTCCATAAATAGAAAGCATGGAGTGTATGACCGTGGAGATAGAATTGTCAGCTCGAGGTACCCCTATGGATGAAATTTCCTGCAAGCCCATCCTGATATGAACATAAGGATGAACATACATAAAGCCTTGAATGGGTGACCATATCATACTCCTGGTAGTTGTGGACTAATCTGAGTATAAATAGATCAGTTCAATATTTTGTTAAGGTCGTCAACTCATTGAGAAGAGCTCCCTACTATGCAATTTTTTATGCCAGATTTGTTCTCTGGTTATGTATATGATTTGAGAATTTCACATTAATAGAAGTCAGTTCCTTTCATATTCTTGTGTAAACTATGATGAAACACTCGGGGGATTATCCAATCAAGGGTTGTAGCTGTATTGTAATGTAGGTTTGATTATAATGTTGTTGTGACCTGTTCCAGTACTTTTTCTTTGTTATGTTATTTCCCATTATGATGTAATGCTTGGGCATGGAGGATCTAGTCAAGTTGTTGTAGTTGCATGGTAATGGATGTTTGATTACTATGTAGCTATGATATATTTCAGTATCTGAAACTTGTGTCAAGAGTGCTCTTGTGCCTGAGATTTTCTTCAACAAGTTGCTTGAAATACGGATGCTCATGGAAAAATTGTCCACATTTCTTACTAATTCTTCCCTCTACTCACCTTTAAACTCAAACCACTGGATGAATTTAATGAGGACCTAATTCCTCTAAGCATTTATTGTCCAGTTTCTATGTTGCAATATTATTTTACTGAGTTTTTTCCATTTGAACCCCATTCATGAAACCAACATCCACCAAACATTCTGACGGGTACTGGGATTATCCTCTTTCAATCTGAGGGTGACTCTCAGTGATAACATTCTTGTCCTCATTGTCAGGGAACAAATTGAAGAAATTTCCCTGGGATTGAACGATAAAGAAATTATGTTTTTGAAGGTGCATCAGAAATCAATACCTTGAACATTTCAACTTGCACCTGACGAATCCACTGTCAATTGTGGATCCCAAAGGAAAACACATGAGGTCTACTCCACAGCTTCCCCTGGAAACACCTGAAGCCGACCCAAAAAATATTATCAAGAAAGGGAAGATCTCTCAAGATGAACTTTCAATTGTTGCATCAGGTGATTCTGGTAATTTACATGATCGTTCTCTTAAAACTCCACTAGATGCTTCTAATTCTCCTATTACACCATCTATTGGAATTTCTAGAAGTTTAAATTTTGGAAGTTTTCCTATTGAAATCCCCCCTTTTGGTATTCATTTGGAAGGAGGAAATTTTGAAAATCCTTTTTCCCCTGATATTGTAAAGTGGTTTAGACCCAGAATCTTATAATATTTTCCCACTTTGGGTTTTCCTACTCCTCCTATCAAAGTTGTCGTATCCAAAGAGCGAGAAATTTATTTTCCTTCAACCCCCATAATATTCTCCTCCAGCACTCAATCATTTCCCTTCTCCCCTAGAAACACATCTCTAGTCTCACCTATCCAAACTCCATCTCCCCTTGGTTCTCCTACAGTTCACATCCGAATGGCAAGTGCTAATCCTCCTAGAAATAGAATGGATGTCATAGTGGATGCTAGGTATGCCCCTGTTGTTTTACCTCAGCTTGTGAATTCCCTCCCAGTTGGATATTACCTCAAGTACATGCCCAATTTTATAGGGGAGGAAGTCATAACTACGAAAGAACAACTTTCATCCTTTTACAATTATGTAGACAATCTTAATATTGAAAATGAGGATGTTTGAATGAGAATTTTTGTACAGATCCTTGATGGTGAGGCTAGAAAATGGTTCAAGGACCTGGCTCCTGGATCTATTGATGGGATTGAAGCTTTGGATGACTCATTCTTGAGACATTGTGTGGACAAAAAAGACTTTCTTTATTACATCACAAAGTTTCGATCACTTAAGAGGAAATAGGGGGAATCTATTTCATACTTCTTGAAGATATTTAATAAGATGTACAATAAGATTCCCACTGAAATTAAGCCTACATAAACCTATGCCAATATTACTTATGTTATTTCTTTTGACCCTGAGTTTTTTTTCCTATTGAGAGAAAGAAGAGCTACCTCTTTGGTTCATATGTAAGATGCATCCCTCAAAGTAGAGTATAATATATTGGAGGTTGAAAAAATTAGGAGTAAGGCTGATAGAGTCAAAAGAAAAGGTAGGTCTGAAGCTTCAACCTCTGGTTCCTTTGTTTCCCACCCTCAAGTGGATGACTTGAAAAACTAGTAAAATCAATTTCTGCAGAAATGGAGAAATTCAAATTTGAGGGAAAGAAGATCTATAGGAACACCTAGAACACTGATAAAAGGGGTAATTTTAGAAGACCCACTAATTCCCCTTAGATCATCCAAAGATATCAAATAAATAGGGATAGGAATGATTAGAAAATACAAGCTCCTATCCAAAATAACCTAGTTATTGCTGAAGAAGGAGAGGAAGAAGATGCAGATCCCAAAATCCATTGTCTTCGTGACACCTCTCCATCCCCTCATTTAACTCAATATACATATGAAGAGTCTCTCATGGGAAACCAACTAAATCAGATGAGAAAAGGGGAAAGGACCAATGGAAATCCAAATAGATACAACCTCAGGTCCAACAAGAAAGAAGGAAAGCCTAACATTCCTAATCATCCTACTAGAATAGTGAATCATGATAAGGATGTGGCAGCTAGAAATAAAGAAAAAGAGGAAAACACCCCTAGCCAGTGGTTAAGAATCCTATCCTAGAAGTGAAGGATATTATGAAGCCTCCCTCCTCATTTATATTTGAGAATGAGATTTAAAAGATTAAAATCCCTGTACCTTTTTTAGAGTTAGTCAAGAATGATGAATTCAAAAGGTACCTTTCCAAAATTTTGCATCATGAACCTTCATCTCATCCCATAGACTTAGTCAACCTCCAAGATGAAAAACCAGTTGTCATACTAGGGCCTTTGGTAGAGGATAGGGATGAATCCTCCCCTCCTTTCTATACCTCATTAAACATTCATGATAAAGTGTTGCACAACTTCTTGATGGATTCGGGTGAATATAACAATCTCATGCCTAATATTTTCATGGATGAGATTAGGTTGGAGGTTAAAAAAACCTACCATGACCTGTACTAATTTCATTCTAGGAAGGTGAAGTTCCTCAAGGTTATTAAAGGCATGGATGTTTCCTTGTTCCAATCGCCAATGAAAAGTGTGGTCATGGATATTGTGGTGGTTGATGTTCCCCCTAGGTTTGGGATTCTTGTGTCTAGATCTTGGATCAAAATACTGGGGGGAACTTTGCAAATGGATATTTCATATGCCACTATACCTTTGTTTTGGGGGAAATGTAAAAGGCTTTATAGGGAAGCACAACTTGCTTACATCATCAGTGATGAAACAAATCAGACCAATCACCCCATTTTTGTAGTTTATACTGATTTAGGAACCAACATGATACAACTCACTGATGCCCCTCAAACACCGATTGAAATCAGAAAGCATCCCATCACCTCTTGCGAAGGCCCTCCTCCCAATATCTTTGTTTGAAAAATGTTTTTTTATGGAGCCTCTTCTCGGGAAAGTGTTGGTGCTGGGGTAGTGTTCATGTCCGCTACCCAAAATACCATATCTTTGTCTTATAAGATTGAATTTGAAACAAAAAACAATGTGACAGAATATGAGGCTCTTGTCTTGGGTTTGAGAGTTCCAAAGACATGAAAATTGAAGAACTAGAAGAGTTTGGAGATGTTGAGTTGATTGTTCATCAAGTCAGAAATCTATATGAGGCTAAGCACCCCAGGTTAAGGGCATACAAAAATGAAATCTGGGATATGATTGACAGTTTCTTCTTTGATTTTAATATCTCATTTGTTCCAAGAGAGAAAAACACTATCACTGATTCCTTGGTTGTGTCAACAAGTAATTTCAAAGTCCCCTTTCCCCCCAAAATCAGGTATGATGTGGAAGTAAAGAATAGACTCTCTATTCATGTCAATGTCAAACATGGGAAGGTCTTTGAGGATGATATTGAGATAAAAATGTTTCTTCAGATTGTGGATGAATTTTTGATTTGCATATGATCAGGATCGGGATTCTAAAGAAATCCCTCCTGATGATTTTTTTCTTTATAAAATTGTTGACCATCATATTTTTCAGTTGCCTAGTAACTATATTCCAAAGGGACTAGTCCCATTGGAGAGATTGTTTGACATAAATGATGTTGTTGTAAAGGTTAAAGGTTCAACTAAAAATGTTGATGTTGTTGAATGGAATTTGGAAATAGAGGAAGACCAAAAATATGTCAAATTGTCTAGCAGTTTGTCGAAGGATAAAAGGGATGAGTATGTCAATCTTATGGAGGAGATTGTTTAGTTGTTTTCCTGGAAATATGAATATTTGAGAACATATGACACCAAAACCAATGAACAAAAAATTCCTTTGAAAGAAGAGGCCAAACCTTTCAGGCAGAAACTCAAATAGATAAATCCCATGCTACTGCCTATTATGGGAAAAGAAGTGAAAATGTTGTTGGATGCATAGATCATCATCCATTTGAGATATTCAGAATGGGTGGCTAACTTGGTTCATGTGCGGAAGAAAAATGGGGAAATCATATTGTGTGTTGATTTCAGAAATTTGAACAGAAGATCCAAAAAATATAACTACCCCTTTCCAAAGATGGAGCACATTTTTCTGAGAGTGACTGGATCATCTAGGATGTCTATGATTGATGGTTTCTCTACCTATAATCATATCTCTATCCTCCTTGAAGACAGAGAGAAGAAAACCTTCACTTCTCCTTCGGGCACATTCATCTATGATAAAATTCCGTTTGGATTGATGAATGTAGGAGAAACCTGTTGAAATAATTCAACTGCAAAGAGCATTCTTATTATTATTTTTTTATTGGATTAAATCCCCATTGTGGATTAATCATGTCATTATTATTATTATTATTATTGGATTAATCCCCATTGAGGATTAATCATGTCGGTAATTGAATAAGGACCAAATCCCCTTTTGCGGACTAGTCATCGGACAATTACAAAGTGATGAATAAGAAGTCATCCCCAACAATTATAATGGAAGGACCATAATTAATTAAAGGTCGGTTTACCCAGCCAGAGTGAGAGGTCGACCTTGCCATATGGTGACTCTTCACACGTGCCAAATTGATATAAATAAGAGGCTAGCGCCTCACTTCTTAGACACACTTCACTTGCTCATTATCTTATGAGGCAAGCTGCAAGTGGAAGTTGGAGAGAGGAGAGGAAGGGTGGCGCATCTCTTGGGGAGGAATTTTTGTATTGGTTTGAGTTATCTCTTGAACATTATATAAGCCATTTATGATAAGGCAGTTTTTGTTGGGTTTTCTTCCCCTAAGGGGTTTCCTAGGATAAATGTTGTGTCTCTTGTGAATGTGTATTTCTCAGTGATCTTGTTCTTATTATGCTCTTATATAATGAAATGCAAAGAACTATAATAATGGCATAAACATTAACATGGGATTAGAGCCAACCTGAAGGAAGCACAATTTGCAAGAGGAAAAACGTCACTGTTACCGTACCTCAAAATCAGGGTTTTGCAAAAGTGAGTATTTTCAGCTCCCTAACATCCTAGAAAGTTGTGCCCTCCCCCAAGGATCATTTTGGCACTTAGAGCGCACCTTTTTAGTGGCTAGATCTCCCGAAAAGTGAAACCCTAGTTTCACAAAGTACCAGAAAACCAGAGTACCGAATGTACTAGAAGTACCAAAGTACCAGAAGTACCAGAAAACTAGAAGCACCAGTCTAGAAATCCACAGATCAGATTTGAAGGGGTAAAAGTTAGATTTTTGAAATTCCGACTCCTCCAACTAGCTCGCCTCAGCCCAGGGCATCTATCCCCTGGATCAGAATTTCAAAATTCAAAGTTTGAAAAATTAGGGTTTCCCCATAAAACCCTAATTTGCAGTTGCAGTTGAAGTCTCAGAACCAGTTGCAGTTGCAGTACTTGTTGCAGTTGCAGCTGTAGAACCAATTTCAATCACTCTTAGAGTTTTTGGTAATGATTATCGCTTCTACCAGATGGAGCCACTACCTGCAAATGCTATATGAGGTATGTACTCACAAATGGTTAATGGTTAAACCCTAAAGAGTATTTGCAGGAGAAGGGATCTTTTGACATAGATCCAGAAGGATCTCAAGATCCAACACATTCAGAGGAATGATGCAACCCAGGTGTGATTATTCTAATATGCATCTATTTTTTATGAAATTATCTTGATCAATGTTGCATGTTGAAGCTATGATCATATCATTAGAAGGATTAAAATTTGATCATAGAGCTTATCCTCTAACCTAATCTTTTGTCAACATAGCATATTGTCTTAGTACAATAAACAGGTTGAAGAAAGTACTCATCACTTGAGTGAAGGAGACCTGGAAGAAAATCAATCACTCACTGTTGAGGACAAGGATCCAAGTTTGATTAATCAAGATTCAAAGGTACACATGACAAGATAATGACTTTAGTTGACATAGCAATTGTCGTAAAGTATTATACTTGATAACATGTGATAATACTTTGTTTAATATGACTAGCACCTCCTCTAGGAGAAACCTCATGTGTTAGTTTCAGATTGCCATTGAAGAATGCTTGGTCACAACACTAAGAGAGTGTTGAACCCATTTCGTATTGTATTCCTTACCTTTAATCTTTGCTAAATTATAAGTAATAAGCTCTAAAGGAGATACTGTGATGATTGTTCGTACTATTGCTTTATGTTATCAAGAAGGATATTATTCTTTCTTGTTGTTTTGTTGAACTTGCTCCAGGTCACATGAGGAAGCTATAGCGAAGGTTGCAGAAGGCAACATGCTAAAGAAGAAATCATAAATGAAGAAATCATCAGTGGAAAAGAAGAAGATGGGTCACTCAGAAGCTGCCATGACCCACGCTATTGAAGAATCCATGTGAACTCTAGAAGATTAGCTCACATCAACTACAAGGTGCTACCATACATATGCAAAGCTGTCACAGGTTTACCAGAACTCAAGGTTGATTAGGAAGGCATATTCAGAACCCATTTTCGAAGAGGGACAACAAGGCAGAAAGAGTCCTAGAACTCATCCATTCAGACGTGTGTGGCCCAATGCCATCATCCTCCATTAGCGGTAAATTCAAGGAATTCAAAGCCTTGATAGAGAATCTTTCTGAAAGAAATATTAAGATACTTAGGTCAGATAATGGAGGAGAATATACC
>ML796173.1:83966-102497 GCA_009831015.1 Picea engelmannii
GAGGATGTTCGTTGTGTGCCACAAGTAAACCTAGCAATCGAAAGTTGGGTTTGTATACTCCACTTCCAGTTCCTTCTCGACCTTGGGAAAGTATTTCCATGGATTTTGTAGGTGGTTTTCCTATGTCAAGACAAAATCATGATTATCTTTATGTTGTGGTTGATCGATTTAGAAAAATGTGTATTTTGATGCCTTGTACTAAGAAGGTAATAGCAGAACAAATGGAATAGTTGTTCTTTCAAAATGTTTGGGTGCATTTTGGATTGCCTAAGTCCATTATTTCTGATTGGGATTCTCGATTTCTTGGAATTTTTTGGTCGAGTTTATGGGCACTCATGGACACTAAACTTAAAAAAAGAACAGCTTTTCATCCGAAAATAGATGGTCAGACAGAGGTGGTAAATCATACAATGGTGCATCTTCTTCGTGCTTATTGCAGTAAGCATCCTAAACTTTGGGATGAGCATTTACACTACATTCAACATGCGTACAATCGAGCTAAGCACTCTTTGACTCAAACATCACCATTTAAAGCATGTTTTGGCTATTTGCCCAAGTCTCCTTTAGATTTTATCGTTGGGAAGGATATTGTTGTCGATGGTCAATATGACATTGATAGGGCAGAAAATTTCGTTGAACAAATTCAGTCGATACATCAAGTGGTGCAAGAGCAATTGGAAAAGAGTCAAGCCAAGTACAAGACGATACATGAAAAGCATCGTGTTGATCACAATTTCCAAGTTGGAGATGAATTTTGGCTTTACATCAGCAAGGAGAGGCTTAAAGGAGAAGGTAAAAAGTTGAAAGCGATTCAATATGGTCCTTTCAAGATTATCGACAAGATTGGTAACAATGCTTTTCGTTTAGATTTGCCTCCTTATATGCAGATGTATGCAGTTGTTAATGTTGAGAATTTGAAGTTGTATGAGCCTCCACTGATTGATGATCAAGGAGAGAATGTTTAGATTCCTTCCATAGATGATTTTTCCCTAGAGTATCTTACAGAACTGCATGAAGACACCATCCTTGACAGGAGAATGCGAACTTCAAAATGAGGAAATGTGGAGTATTTTCGAGTTGGTCTTAAAGGGATGAATCCAAGCAAAGCTAAGTGGATTGAGGTTGTAAGGGTGAGGGAACTATACCCTCATCTTCACATAGAATGAAACTAGTCTTTTGGAGGTCCAAAAGCTTCCCAATGGGGAAGTGTGATCAGGGGATCAAATTTTGCTCAAACATTCAAAGTGCTCAAAATTGCTTCAAACGGGAGGAGAGCGTATGCCTCGTCGTTTCAAACCCAATGCAACTTGTTTCATCTCAAACGAACATCGGGAGTGAGAGATATTGCAATCTGTTTGGAATGTCAAACAGGCAAAAAGAGGATACTGACTGTACAATCCATACAGGCTGATGTGGCAGGGTCGTACGACCATACACTGACATGGAAGAGGTGACGTGGAAATCATTTATTGGCTGACAATTGATTGAATTGGGAGGTGACATGTGGCATTTCTTGGTCAAGTGATTGGGTGCAACATGGCCCATTCATGGGCTGCTACATGGCACCCCAGTATTTGTTGTTGTTTTATTTGTCAAAATATATTGGAGTTCGTGGGGTTCGACCCCTGGACCTCACCACCGCATAACGCCTTCACAAAGACCATCCGACCAACGGATCACTAGTTATGACTTGATATGTATATGAGTCCATATATATTTGAATTTAAATTATGTGACAGTTGGCAAGGGGTCGGGTCAGGGCTTAGCCCCGACCCGTGGTCGTTTGTTTTGTATATGACCATGCCATATACCATATCACCCAACGGCTGGCATGCGGGGTTTTAAACATAGCCCCCGGTCACGATTACATTACCATATGACTTAGTAAAATGGTTGGTGCATTTTCAAATTGTGGTTTGAATGGTTCAAACGACCCGCCATGTGTCATGGTATTATTTCCTATGAGCTTAGCCCTTTGCGCTGGATGTATGGAAGACTAATGTGCCCAGGTGCTAGGCGGTTAGGGGTTGTTGCGCCCATAACCGTCCTATAGTTTTCACCATTGGTGTGGTTGCACTCGGTTCTAGTTTTTCACGCTTTAAATTACGTGTGTGCGAGGTTCATGTAACAAGGGTGTGTTTTGTAGATGCAGAGACAACAAGCTTGAAGGGGGGACTTCCAGGAGGCCTAACTTCTTCGTTTTTAAACCGATTAAGGTGCCGAAAAATCCCAACTAGGGGTTTTTGCATGCTCTGAAGCCATTGGAGTAGTCGGTTGGTTAGTTTGAGCATTGTAAGGCATCTCTTTGAGCACTTTGAGAAATTAATAATAATGATCCATTGGAATTTGGACCAGGAGATGTAGCCCAAGAGAGGGGTGAACTCCTTTATCAATTGTTGTGTTTATGTTCTTATGTTCATTGATTATGTTGTTGTTTTATTATATCTTGCATGAGTAATCCTTTAATTAATGTGTTGCAAAGTTGATCCATTTGCTTTTAACACATAACATTTACTTGCAAAATAATTTCAAGATTTCAAGTCTTCTTCATTTTTAGATCATCCATCCCAAGTCAGCGATGGGAGGAGGTTTCCATGGATTTCATCACAGGGTTACCGAAGTCTGAAGGAAAGAGTGTCATCATCGTGATTGTTGATAGACTGGCCAATTATGTACATTTTTGTGCACTCTCTTATTGCTTCTAAGCCAATACAATTGCCACCTCATTCATAGAGACTTTTCAAAAACTACATAGAATCCCAAGATTATTGTAAGTGATAGAGATCTTATATTAACTGGACATTTTTGGACAAAATTATTTTTTTGTTTGGGTATTCAATTGGCTCATAGGTCATCCTATCATCCTTAATATGATGGAAAAACCGAGACAGTGAAAAAATGTATGGAAGGATACCTCCATTGCTTTGTCTCTAATAAACAAACACAATGGTTCAAATGGTTACCCTTGGAACAATGGTGGTATAACACTCCCTTTCATATTTCAACAAAAATGACATCATTTATGGCACTATATGGATACCACCCTCCTTCCATCACTTCTTATCTAAAATAAAAATATAAGGTTCAAGCAGTGGAATATCACATCGAGCATCAGCAACAAGTTCTCCAAATCTTAAAGGACAACCTGAGCATGGCACAAAATCACATGAAACAACAAGCACATCAACATCACATTGAAAGAAGTTTTGAAGTAGGGGATTGGGTGTTTTTAATACCACAAACATACAAACAGATGTCCCTCAAGCAAGCCAAGAAGGATAATAAATTATCACCAAAGTACTATGTCCCTTATAAGGTGTTGCAAAATATTGGTACTATGGAATACAAATTGGAGTTGCTTCGATCTACATGAGTACACCCAGTTTTCCATGTTTCATGCTTAAATAAGGTTATAGGTGACAATATCCCATTTCAAAATATATTGCCAAAAATTGACGAGGAAGGAAAAATCATATTGGATCTTGAAGCCATCACTGATACAAGAATTCACTAGTTGAGGACTAGATCCATTTGAGAGTATCTCATTAAGTGGAGGAAACTTCCTGTTGAATATTCCACTTGGGAAGATGAGTCTTTTATACAAAAGCATATAGAATTAATGAAGCATTGTGGACAACACTTGTCTCAAGGGGAGGGGCATGTTGATCCCTATATAGTGGGACATTAACCCTTAATTGGGGAATATTACATTAGTAATGTTATTTTATTTAGGTCGTCCTGTGTCCATTAGTTGTAATTGTACCTCCTTGTCTCCTATATATACCAAGGAGATATTTTCATTTGGAATCATATTGTATTTGGAAATTTGTGTGGTGTATAAGGAGGTTTCCCCCTCGAAGAGGCTTATTATCTAAAATTATATCTTTTTCAAGGTGTTGAGTACTTATTCTGAGGTTTTTCTATGCTATCTTGATATTTGATTCTTAACATCTTCTCAATCACCCTCGTAAGTTTCTATGAGGGGGGATATAAACCACCCATATTGGTTTATATGAGGGGGGTTTCAAGCTGTCCTAATAAATTTCTATGAGGGGGGTTTCAAACCATCCCTATATATTTTTATAGGGTCTTCCACACTAGCTCTATAACTTTCTATGAGGGGGGTTCTAAAATGAATCCATAAGTTGTTATGAGGGGGGTTCTAAAGAGCTATCATAGGATGGTACAAGGTGGGTTATCAACCATTCTCACAAGAATATATGAAGGTAGTTCTAAAATACCCTCATATATTTCTATGAGGGGGGTTATACACCTCCCTAGTAGGTTGCTACGAGGGGGGGTTATAAATTTCCCTCGTATCCTGATACGGTTGGGGTTCTAAACCACCCTCATAGCTTGCTACAACAGGGGTTCTACACCACCCTCATAAGTTTCTACATGGGCAGTTCTAAATCTACCTCATATACTTCTATGAGGGGGGTTTCTAGCTAGCCCCAAAATTTGCTACAAGGTGATGTTTAAACTTCCCTCATAGATTACTACAACTGGGTTTCTAAACTATCCCCAAAAGTAGCTTTTCGAGAGTGGTTCTAAATTTCCCCCAAAAACACTGCTCCTAAAATTCAATCCTTTTAGTGCTAGTTTTTGAAGATATATAAATCTCCCCTACAAGTTGCTATGTAGGGGCTTCTAGACCAACCCTAAAAATCACTTTTCGAGGGGGGTTCCAAACCCCCCTTAAAGGAAATTCAATCCTTTTAGTGGCAATTTTTGAAGAGATATAGACTACCCATGTAGTTTTCTACATAGGGGATTCTAAACTGCCCCTAAAAGTGACTTATCGAAGGGGGTTTCAGACCCCACATAAATGCACCGCTGCTAAAATTCAATCCTTTTAGTGATGGTTTTTGAAGAGATATAAACCTCCCTAAAAAGTAAGTTTTAGGGGTGGTGCAAAACCACCCCCAAAAATTAAACTTTAGGGGTGATTCCAAACCACCTCCAAAAGTCATTTTTTGGGGGTTGTTCGAAATGTCCCTTAAAAGTAAATTTTGGGGGAGGTTTTAATCTCATGAAAAATCATCACTAGCATGATTGACTTTTAGCAATGATTCCTTTATGGGGGGGGTTTGTAGAACCCCGACTAAGGCTAAAACACCTCCCAATTCCACTTTTGGAGGAGGAAAATGACTTCCTTTAAAGGTATTTTTTGTAGTAGTGATCATTGACGTAGAACCTAATGTCTCTTTTTTACCACCAAGACCCAACCCGATGAAGCTCATGAGCCAGAGGAAGGAGAGCACCTATTTCATTCATATATATGGGTAGCCAGAAGAAACTCATCTTGGGAGAGGTCATCAAGTGGTTGGCCCTATCAATAGCATCATACCCATATCCCTATACCATCAAATAGCTCCACCAAGGAATATATATTCACGTAATCCAACAATGTTTCATGTTCTATGGCATCAAGCCCTTCAAAGATGAGATATTTTATGATTTTTCTCCCCTTGAAGTTTGTAATGTTATTTTGGGACAACCTTATTTATGGAAATGCCATGTTTTATATGAGTCTAGGCCTTCCAGTGTTATTATTACTTTAGAAAGGAAATTGTATAGGATACCCGAGGTGGTCCCACCTAGTGTCATTTCTTTGATCTCGGCTAAGTAATGTAGGAAGGCCATCTCTCAGACCAAGAAGTTTGTCTACTTCATGATTCTCTCTTATAGTGAGCCAAAAATTGCAGTCACATCCATGGCCTCTATGGTCAACCTCTCCATGTATAAGAAGCAAATGGATAAGGTCATGGAAGAATACAAAGACATTGTCTCCTCACCTACTAGGGTACCTATGCATTGTCAGGTCCAATATTCCATCGATATGAACCCCAACACACCACTTCCTAATGGGCCAGTCTATCATTTCTCTTTATTAGAAGATGACTATATCAAACATCATATAAAATAACTTCTCCAAAATGGGCACGTCCAACTGAACTCATCAACTTGTGGAAGCCCAATCGTTCTTGTGCAGAAGAAAAATGGGACCTGGCGACTCTACATTGATTAGTGGGCCCTAAATAAAATCACATTCAGGAACGGGTACCCAATTCCCCGAATTGACAATCTCCTTGGTCATCTTAATGGGGCCAAATACTTTAGTATGATTGATATGAATTATGGCTACCATCAAGTCCCAATCGAGCAGAAAATTGTATGGAAGACTACCTTCAAGTCAAAATAAGGTCTTTTTGAATGGTTGGTCATGCCCTTTGGTTTGAAAAATTCCCCAACAACTTTCATGAGGATGATGGACGATATATTTCGGCATTTCACGAATTATTTTGTAGTGGTTGATATGGATGACATCCTCATATATAACATGACTTGGTTGAAAAACTTGCATCATGTTCAATAGGTTTTGCACACTCTATGGCAACAAAAGTTATATGCCAACTTGGAAAAATTCTCCTTCAACATGTAAAAGGTCTAGTACTTGGGTTATATTTTCGATGAGCAGGGTTTTCATGTGGATCCATTCAATATCCAAGTAATCTATGGCTAGACAAACCTAACCATGCTCACTAAGCTTCGAAGCTTCTCAGGCTTTCCCAATTTCTTTTGCATGTTCGTGTTGAAATTCTCCCATATTGCATGGGCCCTATACCAAGTAACCAAGGGTGGTGGTAATGCAAAGTTTGTGTGGAGCATGTCTCATAAATAACCATTCAATGATTTGAAGAAGATCTTGCGCTCAACCTCACTAATTTCATTACTCTACCTACAACATCCCTTTGAGATAAAGACAAATGCTTCAAACTATGTTGTGGGCACAGTTCTCACTCATCAAGACCACCCCACAGCCTATCATAGAAAGACACTATCATATATCGTCCATAAGTACCCTAATTATGACAAGGAAATGTAATCCATTATGAAATACTATCATGAGTGGAGGCATTAAATTATTGGGAAAGAGATCATTATCCATAGTTATCATAAGTTGTTATATTTCATGTAGACACAAGGAAAATTGCAGAATTACCACCATCAAAAGTGGTCGAAATACTTTATGTATTTCCACCTCAACATAAGTATAAGATATGAATTACCAACCATGTCGTTCATTAACTTATCCAACCTCCAATAGTGACACTCGCTATGGTGCTAGACTCTTACCACCATGAGACCTCTAGATGGCCCCAACTCTATCAAAAATATCCTGACTTCACCACTCATGCAATGCCCCTACCTCAGCAGGTTCTGCACGACCTCTCAGTCTTAGGATCATTCTAAGTCTTCCCAAGAGTCTAATTGACTCTTGGATTTCCCTGCAGGGAATAACTCACACACACTACTATGTAACCACATGTCCTTCTTTGGAGTTGTGCCCACACGAAGAAACACTAAGTGCCAAGTCACTCCCATGTGATCTCTAATATGACCACAGTCTTTACCCAAATGGATATTTCAGCTTTCATGAATTTGTGATCCCAAATGCAAGTCCTCCCATCTTGGCAATCCCTGAAACCTAAAAAGGTCAATGGGAAATTGATTCCTCCCTTGACTTTTCTCTGATGTGATATCTAACTATGAGCTAGGGCCAAATCTTTTTAGCACCTAAGATTTCGCGTATCGATGGTTTCAGATGCAACAATTCCTTTCACTAACTTCCGAAACCATGACAACCCTTTACCACAGATCAATGTCTCTCTACTACCTATGATCTCATGGTCCTGATTTGATCAAGACTTCATGAATCAGGAGTTCGTGACTCTCGACTCTAAGTCACAGCTTCCTCCACTTCTCAAATTCTGAAATGACGAAATTCAAGGACGAGAGATCAACAAACCCCATCGATCCAAATCCAATGACCACTATTCCTCTCAAGCTTATGAGTGTTGAAAAACACTCAACCTTAAACTCTCCGCTAGTTTGTGAGATCCAACAGTCCACGGATCTTCAATGGTTTTCCCCACGAGAATTTCAACCGTCCGATCAGACTTTTGACATATTATCCTACCAAACTTCTAGTGTCAACCTTCCTAAGCTTTCTTCCTATTGAGTGGCTTCGACACTCACCTTCCCTTGAAATCTTCAAGGCTCTATCCCTTTAGAGATTTCGTTCATAACCTCAGGGGTTTCCTGAGAGCTCTTGCACGCACTCCTTGCGGAATTCACAAATAACCTCTGGTTATTTGATAATTCAATTATGTGCACTCCTTGCAACAATAGTCCTTCAATCCTTCCCCTCATTTGGAAAAGTCTATGACTCCCACCTACCTACGAACACCTTACACGATATTGTGTTATCCTACACTTCTACTATTATGGGAAGAATGGTATCCCTCATGATATTTCTGAGATACAACTCAGAACTTTGTCAACACACACCTTGTGGACATTCACTGCACTCTTTATAGGATTTATCAGGAAGAGAAACAATTGAAACTCATTCTTCTCTCCTCACATATTTCATACAATCATCATAGAAATCATGAGCATACACATAACATTGAAGTAAATGCACACCAAAGAAATAAAATAACTACAAACATACCATTCAACATATGTAAACAGTAAGCATAATAACACCATGAAATTGAGTCAAAAGCCTTCATATATTAACTCAAGTATTATTGTACATGGGTTCTTCTCTATGTTCTTGCTCTCTACAACTCTATATCTTACTCTCTGATAATATTTCTTATTTTTTTTCCTTATACAATGATACAAGTGAGGGTGTCTTTTATGATTTTTCCCTCCTGCATCTTTGAACTATCTAATCAATAGTAAAATATATCTACTTTACATTCAATACAAATAAATTCCTTCATATCCGACAGATGAGAGCAACACTCAAGATCTGTTTACAATATACAAAACATAAATTTAAATACGCTCCCCTAGATATTACATTAATGCTTCTTCATTCAATTTCAAAATGCTTTCAAAATGTGCATTGGTGCCTTTCCATTTGTCTTTCACCATCCGTGCTTGCTTTGCTGGCTTTCCTACAATGCTCCTGCGTCATACTCCCTTGGTTGAAAAATTCATGAGCTCTTGCACCATTTGTCCATGCCTTTGGATTCTTGTAACGACCCTGCTTAAATAGATGTATATGATTATTAAATTATAACTAATCTAATAATATAACTATCCTAAAAGATTAGCTAAACCATAATCATTTCTTAAAATAACATTAACTAATTAGTTATTATTAATTAGTTATTCATGATTTTCAATGATTAATTTATGTATTAATTAACTCATTAATTAATAAGCTAACTAAATAAAAGGAGGATAATAAATTATATTATTAAATTAATTTATGTACCCAATAAGGGATAACATATTAACTAAAAGGGATAAGATATTAAATAAAGGGGATAAGGGGGCATTAACAGGAAAGGATAAGAAGGTAATAAATGAGTTAGGTAGGGAAGTCGGTGAAGGGGGGGTAAGTAAGGGAAGGAGGTGGATGGGAGGTCATTCTACAGGAGGTTGGGGATGGATTTTGAGAGCTCTGGGATTTGCAGAGAGAGGTGAAATTTTGGGAGTGGTATTGTATCAGTGCACCGGGGTTGCTGGGGGTTTTGGGCACGGAGGGCCAGGATATCCATATGATATCCTGGAGCTAGGAAGTTACCTAGTTGGCAGGGAGGAACTAGGTTTTGGGCAGTGTTTTACGGTGCAGCAGCGGTCAAGAAGGCATTTGGACAACGGATGGCTATTAGCATCAGGTTCAAGTATTTAAGATTTTGCATTGTTTTTAAACTGTTATAAAAATTTTATTATGTGTTGATAAATTTATAAATGCTTAGGTGCTCAATTAAAAGAATTATTGAATTTTGTTTGAAATCAGGTAGATATACTATTACAGTTTATGAAATTATTTTACGTAAATTCTATTTTGCCCATTACATATGGTATCAGAGCCTTTGTTTGAAATCTGGGCCTAAAGGGCCAAAACTCCAAGCTCAAATTTCCCTCCGCTTAACCGGCAAACAAAACACATAAATTTTAATAAGAAAAAAAATAAAATAAATATATATATATATATATATATATATATATATATATATATATAGAAATAAATGCAATACGAATTTTAACATGAATTTACTAAAGTAAAACAAGCTACTAGGGTTGTTACAAAAATATTTGGGTATCATAACAAAATCTTTATGACATATAGCTGTTGAAAATTACGATCAACCCTAAACCTACCCCTACATTTGGTATCAGGGTTTCATTATGCATGCAAAGATTTAGGGCAAGATTTACATGTTTTCCTAAAAGTGCAGGAATTCCTTGTTGCCAAGAAAGGAACAGAGTAGCAAAAACCTTGCATGTAATTTATTCATTTTGTCTACTTCAAACCCTAATTCGACCCTTGTAAAAAATTAGCATGTGAGATAACTTTATGAGCTGATTTAGCCATTTTTGCATGATAGATGAAACCCTAATTCGCCTTGTATTTCATAATTGGTAATTTACCTAAAACTACCAACCAAATAAGGCCTTAAAACAAATTGCTTTAGCTAAATATTGTCAACCAGAAAAGTTAATTGACTGCTTTTGTTCCAATTAGTAACTTGGTTATTATAATCAATATTAAAGCCTATGTCAGAAGCTTATACATGCATGAAAACTAATATGGAACGACTTTTCTCAGCCAAATTTGGCATATCCTTAAAGGGGAAGTTCGTCGGAAAGCTTCTCTTTATGGGAATAGAAAGTCACATGTGTGGCTGCTATACTGGATATCTTATGTAGTTTGAATGAAGGCACAAAAAGTACTGATGATGAGATGATTGTTGGAGGTGAATAAAAGAATTTCATGACACCTAATCAATGCAGGCCTATAGGACGTCTTTATGCAGTGAATTATCAAGAAGGAATGGGCAGTTTACTATGGTGGAATTTAATGAATACCAGCTACAACACATAATATTTGGAGGTTCCTAAAATAAGAAAAAGTTACCAAATCCATATGTTTAGCATCTCCACGCATTCAAGGATAGCAAATAAGTGCTATAAAGTAGATTTGGCATAAATTTGAAATTATACTAAGAGAAAATGGATGAGTAAATTAGATAATAGCTAGTTCCATCATTCATTGGGTCATCTACACTTAGTATTTATGCCAAATTCACCAAACTAAGGAAACCCTGTTGTGAAGTTTCATGTTAAATATGCCAGATAGGAAGCCTTGTCCATTTCTTTGGTTGTAATTAGTAATTTGGCTAACTCCCTCAAAGCCTTGAAGCCTAATCCTACTGTTGTATTCTATTATTGCATGCAAAAAGGGAATTGGATTTCAAACCCGCATAAGCACTGGAGGGAACCTTGCATGTTGTGCATTCCTGACTGCTGGGAAAGACATAAGCCAGTAGCCAATAATTAGGCATGCTAAAGGCATGATAAAGGTGCTAGGGCACGCAGGAATTAGGTGTTGGTTTATTGCTGAGGTTGGAGGAGTATTAAGATGTCTACCAAGAGTTCATTTGTCACCATTTTTTTCTCAAAACCAAAACCAATGTGACATCAAGACGACGGAAAAGGGAGGACCACGATGACATTGATTGATCGAGGATGATATACATAGAAAAGACCACGTAGAAGAAGCCACAGATAGAAACATATTGAACAGGAGTTGAACTCAAAATACATGAACCTTGAACACTCGAAAAACTTGGCGTAAATATTAGTGAAACTTTGATGTTCTACAGGAATCTGGCAAAAAAAAAAAAAAACAAGTTACATCCAAATTCCATGACAAATCTATAATACACTTTCACATACATGGACTTTATCGCTCATGCATGTCTTCCTGACACAACTAGACAGAAAGGGTTCCCGTCAGAACCCGGACATCCTTCAGATCCAGAGCCTGTAACCACGCGGAAGAAACCATAACGTGGACATAACAGACAAATGTCAAAGACCACATATACCTGTGCACCATCTGAGAAGTGATTATGTAGAAGAGTAAACCCTAAGGGTAGCGAGGTGTGATGCCAAGAAATAGAAGAACATTAAAATGCAATGCAAAAATTAAAATATAGTATTTGAGTGGCTTGTTTTGAATACTTACATCAATTGCTATCAAAGAAAGGAGGTTTGCATGGTTGCATTTTTCAAGTTTGACATAAATCACTTACTCTTTGATATCTTCTCTAGTGTCACATACAAAACCTTAAGCTCCCCTTCACCCTTTTCAAGAGCCTTATAGATTGACTTCTCATTTTCTGTTGAGGTTGTTGATGTCAACATGCCTACTAGAATTTTTACAGTAGTAAGCCCCATCACCATCACTTGATCGAATATCATTAGCCTGCTAAAGAGGGCCTAGTTTCACCACATTTGGCGGCCAAAACATCTACTAGAAGCATGAGGATCGCCGCAGCCATGGCCTGCTTTCCAAACCCTTGTGATTTCAGCTCCTGAATAGCATCCCTAGCAGACTAAGAAAACGAAGAAGGCAACAAAGTAGAATGCCAAAAGAAGTAGAACGTCAAGCCGAGGAAAGAGGCGAGCTTAGGTTTTGGTATTGAAAGCCAGAGGTCGGGCACATGGGCCTCATGCCAGAAGCCCGACCTTAAAGGATGCCAGCGAATGCCAAGGATTTTCTTATATATATTAATGTTTAGTTTAATAGTTTATTTAAAATATTAATATGCCGTTTTTAATAATTAAATTTTCATTTTTTTTAAATTAAATTTTAGTTTTATAATTTATTTAAAGGTATTAATAAGTTAGTTTAAATTTATATTATAGGTCTAGGTATAAATTTAAATGGAGTCCGTGGGATTTGAACCCCGAACCTCCACCACAATGCAAATTCCTTACAAAATCCGCCCTGCTAACACACCACACAATGTGACTTTTACAAATAATTTCACATATA
The DNA here is from genome assembly GCA_009831015.1 of Picea engelmannii. Taxonomy (NCBI): domain Eukaryota; kingdom Viridiplantae; phylum Streptophyta; class Pinopsida; order Pinales; family Pinaceae; genus Picea; species Picea engelmannii. The sequence continues at coordinate 96,841 of ML796173.1, forward strand.
AATACTTTAATTGTCATACCCAAGACCACCCACCAAGAAAAGCGCCTTAAGAAGAACACTAATGCCAAAAGGTACATAGTGTTGGTGAACGCCGAAACATGGATGGCAGCCGGGGATAATTATTTAGATGTCGCGGTTTTATCTTATTTAATCATTAAACGTGGTAATTATATAACCTTAGAACACATTTTTTTTTTTATCTGATTAGGTAAATGTTAAAAAGTAAACATGTTAACGGATGCTATGATAAATGCAAGAAATTTATGAATGATAAATGTGACCCATTGATTTTGGAGGACGACTAATAATATGCCAGCATCTTCAATGCATATCCATTAGATAATGGTTTAAGGTTAAAAAAGGATTAAAATATCATTAATTGTGCCCATTGTCAATAGGTGTATGCCTTTTGGCATAAATTAATAAACATAAGGTCAGAAGTCACTTTAATCAAGTTGTAAGAGAGGAGTTAAAAGGGCTTAGACTAGGAAAAGTGGGAAGGAGGCGTCATATGCACTAGGAGAGTAAGCCTAGGAAGTGGCGAGTGAGGCGCAAGGCTAACGTAGCTATAGGGTAGGGGAACCAATAGTTATTTTCATAGGGGAAAAGAAATCAAGCTTAGACGCTTAACCCTAACCCTAACCTAGCCAATCCCCTAATGGAGTAATGTCTATTTACAGACAAGTAAAGAAAACTTACGCCTAACCCTATTTCTAGTTTGAGTAGCACCAATTTGAAACATCCTGGAACTCACCCTGAAAACTTTGGTTGATGCAGGTCAAAGCATACATGATAGTCAGGACTCGAGGGAATCGAGGCAGGGGAGCATCATCACAAGCACCGCCAACACCGCCAATGCCACCACCACCATCTCCCGAACTAGCCCTCATACTACGCTCGTTGGAAGCCATCAACGAGACTTTAAAGGGGTGACAACCGGTAGGGACTGAAGTGGAACCCCCACCATATGGAATGGGTAATCTAGAAGCGTCAAGGGATTCAAGGGGAGGACCTCCATCTGAAGACATCACACGAGAATTGCAGAAGATCAAACTTCCAGAGTTTTCCGGGGGAATGCACGGAAGCATGGTTGGAAGGCATGACAAGGTGTTTTGCATTAAGGGACTATGCGTCCAACTCAAAGGCGAAGATCACCATTTTTCAGTTAAGAGACAACGCCTTGAACTAGTGGGGCAACCTAGAAAGACAATTGCACCTTACCCCAGACACAGTAGCTTGGGAACTTTTCGAGGAGATGTTCCAGAGGAAATATCTACCAGCATACTACAAGGAACAACAGGTAGGGGCATCTTATGCCTTAGTATAGGGAAATAGAACTGTAGAAGAATATGAGATCAGGTTTATGTAACTGGTCAAATATCTGTCGTATATGGATAATGACCAACGACAGGAAGAGCGCTTCATCTATGGATTGAACCCTAAGATAAGAGCTATGGTGAAGATGTGGAAACTGTCTTCAGTAGCGGAGGTGGTGGAAAATGCATGTTACGCAGAAGAACACATGAACATAACTGGGGGTACAAGACCGCCATTTCCACATCCCCCGGGATTCGTAGGGAAGGCCCCGAGGACATTTCCTAGGGGAGGGGGCTCAAGGCCACTGCCATATGGTAACAGATTCATGCCAAGGACAGTAGTTGTAGGGATTTCAATGGTAGAAAGTGCAACATCTTGTTCATCACTAGCGATGAAGATAGGTCCACGACCATCTCAAGGAACAATGAGTAGAGGCAGGAGTTCCAAGGGAAGGAACGCATTTCAGAGACAGTCACATAATAGCGCACAGGTTCAATCTCGTGTTACCATTTGGAGGTGCGAAGGACCCCATTACCAGTGCAACTACCCAAAGTTACAATTAGGGTTCATAGATAGAGAAGGAAAGGAATCGATGGGGAGAGCAAGTAGCAGCCACCAGATTTACGCAGCGGTTAATAACTGCCAGGCCAAACATCAATCCACGGTGGTGGAGTCATAAGGTATGCTAAATCATATCAATGTTAAGATTTTGTTTGATTATGGTGCGACAGATAGTTTCATTTCACCATATGCATTAGAAAAGAGTGGGTTGGCAGCCTATGAGCACAATGACTTTAAACAAGTCGAGATGGATTCGGGAGAAAAACAAGCGGTAGGACCTAGTGTTGATAATAGTATAGTAGACCTAGGAGTGTGTACTACTAGGTTGAAGGTGTACATCAATGCTCTTGGGGCATATGACCTAATCATTGGAATGGATTGGTTAGCAGCTCATTGAGCTTTGGGAGATTATTTCGCAAAGAGGGTGCTTTGTGTCGATGATGAAGGAAGACTAGTAGAGATCCAGAGTGTACAGAGAAAAGTGTCTTTATGCTTTATATCCACTATTAAGGTTAAGAGATGCTTGAGACAAGGGTTTCAACTTTATGTAGTGGAAGAAGTGAATGAAAGGAAGGGGTCCTCATTGGATCAGTACCCGGTATTGTCAGAATTTCAGGATGTTTTTCTGAACGAGTTACCAGGGTTACCTCTTGAAAGGGAGCTTGATTTTACTATAGATATAAAACCTACTGCAAAACCAATCTCCAAGACTCCATATCGGATGACAGCACCAGAACTTTGTAAATTACAAATGAAGTTGAAAGAGTTATTGGACTTAGGGCTAATAAGGCCCAGTGTTTCACCCCGTGGCGCACCAGTAATTTTTGTAAAGAAGAAGGTTGGATCCTTACGACTGTGTATAGACTACAGGGACTTGAACCATGCTACAGTTAAAAATAGGTACCTGATGCCGCGAATATATGACCTCTTCGATCAGATGAAAGGAGCAGCGTTATTCTCAAAGATTGATTTGCGATCAGGGTATCATCAGTTAAGGATTAAGGAAGGTGATATCCCAAAAACTGCCTTTCGAACTCGGTTTGTACATTATGAGTTTGTTGTAGTACCTTTCAAATTGACCAATGCGCCAACAATATTCATGAGCCTCATGAACGACGTATTCCATAAGTACTTAGATCGTTTTGTACAAGTCTTTTTAGATGACATCCTCATCTATTCCAAAAATGAAAGAGAACACGAGGAACACTTGTGAATAGTGTTGTCTTGCCTTAGAGAGAACAAATTGTATGGGAAGTTGTCGAAGTGTTCCTTCTTCCAGAAAGAGATCCACTATTTAGGTCATATCATTTTCAGCGAAGGAATCTCTGTGGACCCAGAAAAGGTAAAGGCCATTATGGAATGGCCAGTGCCAAAAAATTCCCATGAGGTGAGGAGCTTCATGGGGCTAGCGAGTTATTACCAGAGATTTGTGGAAGGATTCTCAAAAATAGTGAAACCCATCACCACTTTGCAATGGAAGGGGGTTAGGTATGAATGGACAGAAGAATATGAAAGTGCATTCATTGAGCTTAAGAGGTTACTAACTAGTGCGCCAATTCTATGAGTGTCAGATATGGAAAAGGACTTCACGGTCTGCATGGATGCCTCGAAGAAAGGGTTGGGGGCCGTGCTAATGCAGGATGGAGGAGTGATAGCTTATGCATCAAGGAATTTGAAGAAGCATGAGGAGCTATACACGACTCATGATTTAGAGTTGGCAGCTGTAATGCTAGCTCTAAAAATTTGGAGGCACTATCTTGTGGGGTGAAACTTTGAGCTCAAAATGGACCATCAAAGTTTAAAACATATCTTCACTCAAAGAGATCTGAATGCCAGGCAAAGGCGATGGAGTGAGTTTATGAGTGAGTACGATTTTGGTATTTATTACATAAAGGGAAAGGAAAATGTGGTCGTAGATGCCTTGAGTAGGAGACCACGTATCTTCTCCTTGGTAACCTTAAAGGTCAATCTGAGGGAGCATGTGTTGACACAACTCCCAGGAGATAGTTGGTATTTAAAGGTTACTTCAAACCTCCAGAGCAGGAGGCAATTAGTTCCAAAGTATGAAGGATATAGTCTAGAAACAAATGGATTGTTAAGATATCGAGGAAGGATGTACATCTCTGAGAATGGAGACATTTGAAGCAGCATAATGAAGGAAGCCCATAGAGCACTTTATTGTGTGCATCCGGGTGTGAAGAAGATGTACACAGATATGAGGAAGCTCTTCTTCTGGGTGGGCATGAAGAGCGATGTAGTCCATTTCATCACCAAATGCTTGGAGTGTCAATAAGTGAAAGCTGACCACCATCACCCGGCAGGCCTCCTACAACCACATGATGTTCCTATGTCCAAATGGGAAGTCATCTCTATGGATTTTGTTGTGGGGTTTCCGCTCACATCTCATAGACACAATGACATTCTTGTGATAGTGGATAAGTTAACCAAGAGTGCTCATTTTATTGCAGTTAGAGACAAATATGATGTCACTGATGTGGCACGTGTGTTTGTAAGCGAGGTTATCCATTTGCACGGGATACCTAAGAAGATCATTTCAGATAGGGACTCCAGATTCACTTCTAGGTTCTGGACAAGTTTACAGTCAGCATTAGGGACTTAGTTGAAATTAAGCACAACTTATCATCCTGAAACAGATGGGAAAACTGAAAGAGTAAATCAAGTCATGGAACACATGCTTAGGATGTACGTAATGGATAATCAAACCCAGTGGGAGAAGTACCTACCTTTGGTAGAGTTTGCCTACAATAACAGTTATCATAGTTCAATTGGAATGCCACCGTATGAAGCTTTGTACAGGAGGCCATGCAGAACGCCATTGAGTTGGGATAGACTAGAAGACCGAGTAACAGTTGGGCCAGAATTGATTCAAGAAATGGAGGAACAGGTGATTCAGATTAGGCAGAGACTAAAGGAAGCACAGGATAGGTAGAAAAGTTATGCAGATGCACACAGGACCGACCGAAGTTATGAAGTGGGAGACCAGGTTTTCATTCGTATCAGGCCTAATAAGAGTACCATACGGTTTGGGAAGGGGACAAAGTTGTCACCTCGGTTTATAAGACCATTCAAGATCCAATAGAAAATTGGACCCGTTGCCTATCATCTCATACTAACACCCCACTTTCATAAAACTCATAATGTATTTCATGTATCTGTTTTACGTCATTATGTTGTTGATGAATCACATAAACTAAATTGGAAGGAATTGCAGGTATCGGATGTGAGAACCCTCACGGTAGAACTGTTACGCATATTGGACCGTATATTCCAACAACTCAGGAATCGTTTGGTAGACCAATTTAAGGTCTAGTGGGACAAGTATAGTCCAGGATCTGCTACTTGGGAAGATGCCGAGACACTACGGCGAGACTATCCCTCACTATTTTGACCACCTCTAGAACATGTTTCTCAAAGGTGGGGTGTATGTAAAACCACCTTTTGACTTAGACATCCAGGAGTACCTAAGGCCTATATACTTTATTTTCTAGACACAATGAAACTATTAAGTGATACACTTAAACTTTAAAAATTTATGAACTTTTATGAATATTTAAATGTTATTTGATGATGATGTATATGATGTGATCTACTACGTGCATGTAAATTTTATGAATTTTTAAATGTTATTGATGATGATGTATATGATGCGACACATTGTGAGAATGAAGAATTTTATGAATGTTTAAAATACTATTAGAATGATGTTGGATATGGGGTCCAAATTGAATTATGGGGTATTATGAGATCTATTTCTAATT
>ML796173.1:127554-142327 GCA_009831015.1 Picea engelmannii
AGGTGTCCTTTCCATTTGACTAGATATTCAAAATACGTTTTCCTCCTGGTCTTTTTACCAACTCTCTGATCAATAATCTTTTCCATCTGTGACTTTTCAACTACAAGTAATTGTTTAATCCATTGAAATTCCTTTTGATTCTTCTCTTCTCCTAGTTCATCAACTCTATAAGGGTACATATCTGCTATGTTGAATATGGGTGATATTCCTACCCCATCCAGTAACTCAATTTCAAAAGCGTTTTCTTCAAACTTTATTATGATTTTACACGACCTAATTTTCTTCATCTTCAACTTGTTATATGTTCCCCTTGTGAACATTTCTTTTCTCAGATGCGCTAGAACCAAATCACCTTCTTCAAACTGAAGTTCTCTTCTATGTTGATCTGCTCTACGCTTATATCCTTGGTTGTAATTTTGTAATCGCTCCTTAATCTTGTTGTGGATTTCTTGCATTTCCGCTGCAAAATCATCTACTCTAGCACTTCTGAACTCATTCTGCTCTAATTTCCTCAACTTAGATACTCCTCTTGGTTTCCTTCCATACATAATATAGAATGGGACTTGTCCTGTACTCCTTTTTGGTGAATCGTTATATGAAAATTCCACTTGCGACAAAATTTGATCCCACTAACTATGATGTTCAGCTACCAAACTCCTTAACAAGTCCCCCAAACTTCTATTTACTACCTCAGTTTGTCCATCCATCTGAGGGTGATATGTTGAGCTAAAGGATAAATTAGTCCCCAACTTCTTCCATAGGGTTCTCCAGAAATGACCAAAAACTTGGTATCCTTGTCTGATACAATACTCCTAGGTAAGCCATGTAGTCTAACGACTTCTTTGAAAAACACATTTGCAATGTCAGTTGCATCACTAGTTTTCTGACATGGTATGAAATGTCTCATTTTATAAAATCTATCAACTACCACAAATATTGAGTCACAACCTCTTTGCGTCCTTGGCAGTCCTAACACAAAATCTATAATTACCACATCCCACAACCTTTCTGGCACTAACAATGGCTAATACAACCCAGTATTCTGTCTTTTCCCTTTTGTGTGCTGAAAAATTATGCACTTGTTCATGAACTTCTTGACATATGTTCTCATCCATGGCCAATAATATGAGCCATTTAGTTGTTCAAATGTCTTGTCATGGCCAAAATGTCCAACCAATCCTCCACTATGTTTTTCCTTCAAGAGGTTCTCTCTCATAGAGCATTTCGTCATACACAACTAGTTTCCCCTGAACAATAGTCCATCCTGAATCATATATTCAGTCCATTAGCTTCTATCTCTAAGAACTGGATTCCAACATGCTTCATAGGTTTCTTCAAAATGCACATCATCTATGTACATTTCCTTGAGGTTATCAAAACCTAAGGTCTTTACTCTGAACTCATGCGGAATCAAACATTTCCTACTCAAAGAATCAACAACTTTGTTAGCAGTTCTAGAAATATGTTTTATAACAAAAGTAAAATTATGCATGTATTCAACCCATTTTTCATGCTTCTGGTTCAATTTTTCCTGTCGAATTATGAATTGTAAAGCATGGTTCTCGCTATACAAGACAAATTCTTTCAGAACCGAGTAATGTCTCCATTTTTTCAGCGCCTGTATGACTGCATAAAATTCTTTGTCATACGTGAAATATTTCATCTTTGCATCATTCAAATTCTCACTGAAGCATGCAATTGACCTGTTGTCTTGGATTAAGACCGCTCTAATTGCAAATCCCCTAGCGTCACATCTCACTTGGAATGTCTTGCTAAAATCTAGAAAAACCAGAACTGGTTGTCCAGTTATCTTCTCTTTCAGCAACTTGAAACTCTTCTCTGCTTCCTCTGTCCAATGAAAATATTTGTGTCTTTTCTTGACTATGTCCATCATTGGTGCACATATCTCACTGAGATTTCTGATGAACTTCCTGTAAAAATTAGCCAATCCATGGAAGCTTCGAACTTCAAAGGTACTCTTCAGCGATGGTCAATCTTTGATTTCCTTTACTTTCTCAGGATCCATTTTCAACTCGTTCGAAGAGATCACAAAACCTAAATAAAAGAGTTATGTCTTCATGAAAGACAACTTCTTCATATTCATCAACAACTTCTCTTGCTACAACCTCCTCATTACTATAGTTAAATGCTTCAGGTGTTCTTCCTCGATCTTACTGAAGATCAGTATATCATCAAGATACACTATTACAAACTTACCAATGAAATATTTTAAGACTTCATTCATCAGCCTCATAAAAGTACTTCATGCGTTTGTCAAACCAAATGGCATGACAAGCCATTCATACAGTCCTTCATTCATCTTAAATGTTGTCTTCCATTCATCACCTTCCCTCATTCTAATCTGATGATATCGTCTTTTCAAATCAATCTTGAAAAAAAAATTGCTCCACTCAAGCAATCCATCAAGTTATCCATCCTCGATAAAGGAAAACTGTATCTGATAGTGATTTTTTTTATAGCTCTCGAGTCTGTACAGATTCTCCAGGCACCATATTTATTTGGGCTTAACACTGTAGGTATAGTGCATGGACTCAAACTTTCTCTAACCAATCCTTTGTCCATCAAATCCTGGACTTACTTCTTAACTTCTTCATTATCCTACGGCATCAATCTATACACGACCTTGTTTGGTAAGCTTTCCCCAGGTATAAGATTAATGTGATGACTTATGCTCATGATGGGCAACAACAAACAAGATAATGCGTCCACCACTATATGAGCGAAAACCTCCAATAGTTCCTGAATTTCCTTAGGTAGATCATATATATTGGTACTGGTAAAGATGACTCTAGGTTTTCTCACCATGACAAACTGCATTTCTTCATCTTTCTTGACTTCATCAATAAGCTTCTTCCCACTCATGAGAAGTATAGTATTGTTGGATTTTGCTTTCACCTCCTTGTCTCTAATTGTTAGTAGCATATGTGTTCTATCATTCTTTTCCAAGGTGTATGTGTTCCTTCTCCCATCATGAACAACATTCATGTCATATTGCCATGGTATCCCCCAAAAAAGATGACAAACATCCATGGGAATAACATCACATAAAATTTCATCCTTATATCCCCCTATTTTAAATTCAACTAAACATTGTTTAGTGACAGTTACCTGATGTCCCTTTTGAAACCAAGAGACTTTGTATGGGTTTGGATGTGCAATAGTCTCCAATTCCAGCTTTTCCACCATCTCTATGGATACTAAATTGTTTGTTCTTCCACTATCCACTTTTACCTTGCATACCCTATCCTTGGTCTTGGAAGCTGTTCTGAACAAACTGTTTCCTTGGACTGGATTCTCTATCTCCTTCTCTGGCTTCAAGATAATTTTTCACATCATTAAGGATCTTCCACCTTTTGCATCTTCTGCCTCAACATTTTTCCTTTGCGCTTTAGAAATGTGAGCTTATCCTCCATCCCTTTTTCTATTGGGACATTCAAAATATTTATGTCCGGTCTTTCCACAGACAAAACAATTTATCTCACCTCCTCTACCTCTTCCTCTTCCTCTTGCTCATGAAAAAGTGGTTATGTTGGCATATTGTCCTCCCTGTGAACTTCCTCCTCTTTCAGGCTGAGTATGAGGTTTCTTCTCTTCTTACTTTGGCTTCTGAGTCCTGTCCTGGGCAGTTGCCTTGCCTCTTCTCTGAGTTCTGCCTCGACTTCTTTGACCTTTCTTTCGGTCCAACTTCTCTTCAGCCTTCAGGGCCATTTGATAAGCATATTCCATATTTCTAATTGTCATCATCATCATCTTATCCTAAATGTCATATCTCAGACCATTCATGTATCTAGAAATCTTTTCATCATCACTCTCATAGTGACCTGCTCTAATGTTGAGCCTGTAAAATTCCTCAGTGTATTCTTTCACTGTCATCCCTTTCTATCTCAAGTTTTGGATTCTTTTAAATAGATTAATTTGGTAGTCCCCGAGTATAAATTTGGATTTAATTTTTGCAACCATTCTATACCATGTTTTGATTCTTTGTTTGCCTTTGCAACGCCTATTAGCCTACATTTCATCCCACCACAATGTTGCATGCCCTTTAAGTCTAGTGATAGCATGTTTAACTTTCTTATCTTCCTCGACATCCTCATAGTCAAAGCATTTATCCATATCCCTAAACCAATATAGTATCTCTTCAATGTCTAAATTGCCTTCATACATCGGAATATACATCTTTTCTCTGGCTCCGATTCTTGCAACAACTCTGAATAGACGTTCTTCTGCAACGTCCTCAACTGCGACTTATTCCTTAGTTCCAACCTCATTTTTTCTTTCGGCTTCACTGACATCTCCAGCATCAACTATCTGTCTATGTGTTGTCTCCATAGCATATAATTGAGCACGAAGTTCTCTCATTTCCCTTTCCATAGTGGGATCGGGAATTGGTCTTTCTCTCCTTCTTGGCAACATTATTTCAATCGTTTCATCATAGAAAACAAGAAGAAAATTGTAGGTAATGCTATAATACCACTCTAACACAACACCCCCACCTCAACGGGTTCTACGTGACCTCTCGATCTAAGGATCATTCTAAGTCTTCCTGATATTCTGATTGACTCTTTGATTTCTCCACAGAAAATCACTCACACGCACTAGTGTGTAACCATAAATCCTTATTTGGAGCTGCACCCATGAAAAGAAACACTAAGTACCAAATCACTCCCACGTGATCTCTAATATGATCACAGCCTTTACCCAAACAGGTATTTCATCTTTCATGACTTTGTGATCCCAGATGTGAGTCCTCGTATCTCGAAAATCCTTAAAACCCGAAAAGGTCAACGGGAAATTGATTCCTCCCTTGGTTTTTCTCTGATATGATCTCTAACTATGAGTTGGGGCCAAATATTTTCGGCACCCTAGATTTCACGTATCGACGGTTTGGGATGCAACAACTCCTTTTGTTGAATTTTGAAACCACGACAACCCCTTACCACAAATCAATGGATCTCTTCTACCCATGATCTGATGATCCTGATTCGATCGGGACTTTGCAAATAGGGAGTTCGTGACTCTCGACTCCAAGTTACAGCTTCCTTCACTTCCCGAATTATGAAATGATGAAATTCAAGGATGGGAGATAAATGACCCTCATTGATCTGAATCCAATGACCATTATTCCTCTTGAGCTTATGCGTTTTGAAAAACACTCATCCTTAATCTCTTTGCTTCTCTACAAGATACAACAGTGCACAAAAATTTGGTGGTTTTCCCCACAATAATTTCAACTGTCCGATCATACTTTTGACCAATTCTCCTGCCAAACCTCTGGTGTCAACCTTCCTGAGATTTCTTCCTATTGAGTGCCTTTGACACTTGCCTTACCTTGAAATCTTCAAGGCTCTATCCCTTCTAATCTTTCTGTCATAACCTCAAGGGTTTCCTTAGAGCTCTTGCACCCACTCCTTGCGGCATTCACAAATAACCTTTGGTTATTTCATCCTTTGACTCTGTGCACTCCTTACAACAACATTCCTTCAATCCTTCCCCTCATTTGGAAAATTCTATGAATCCCACTTTCCTGTGCACACCTTGCATGACATTGTGTTATCCTGCACTTCTATTGTTATGGGAACAACGATATCCCTCCTAATCTTTCTGAGATAAAAATCAGAACTTCATCAACACACACCTTGCGGACATTCACTACACTCTTTGCAGGATTTGTTAGGAAGAGAAAAAATTGCAACTCATTCTTCGCTCCTCATAGATTTCATACATTCATCATAGAAATCATGGGCATACACATAACATTGAAGTAAATGCACAACAAATAAATAAAACAACTCTAAACATACCATTCAACAGATGTAAACAATAAGCATAGTAACACCATGAAATTGAGTCAAAAGACTTCATATATTAACTCAAGTATTCATGTACATGGGTTCTTCTTTGTGTTGTTTCTCTCTACAACTCTACAACTTACTCTATGATAATCTTTCTTCTTTTTTTTCCTTATACATTGATATAAGCGAGGGTGTATTTTACGAGTTTTCCCTCCTATAGCTCTATGCTCTCTAATCAAAAGTACAAGCTACCTACTTTACATTCAATACAAATAAATGCTTTCATATCTGACAGATGAGAGCAACGCTCAACATCTGTTTACAATCTCCAAAACATAAATGTAAATACGCTCCCCTAGCTATTAAATTAATTCTTCTTCATCCAATTTCAAAACACATTCAAAATGTGAGTTGGTGCGTTTCCAGTTGTCTTTCACCACCTGCACTTGCTTCACTGGCTTGCCTACGATTCTCCTGCATCAACCACCACCTACCAGATCTTGGGAGAAAAAACAATTGTCACTAATTTCCATCTTTAGTACATGTTGTTGTTCCATCTACACCATATCTACACTCCATCAAGTGAGTGAGAAATGTTGGTTTGGGAATTCCACTATAGTCAGGTGGTAGGAAAGTTCGGCGTAGAAAAGATAGTGGAAGTGATGCAACAACATTTCTACTAGTCGAAACTTTGACAAGATTTCAGAAAGTATATTTGGTCCCAAACTACCTATGTTATTTCCAAACCATCCAGTAAGAAAGAAGGCATGCACACCTCTATAACTTCTCCCAAAAGGCCTTGGTAAACCATGTCAATGGAATACATGTCGAGCCTTTTGTCCACCAAGCAGGGAAAGGACTATGTTTTTGTGGTTGTTGATCATTTTTCTAGTATGGTGATTATGGTTTCTTGCAAGAATAACATCACAACAGAGGCCACTGCCAAGATATTCTTTGATCAAGTGTAGTTACATTCTGGGATACCACAAACCATCATCTCCCATCGGTACAATAAGTTCCTCAACACATTTTTGTCAAGCCTCTAGTCACTGCTAGACACAAATCTCACCAAATTCATTATCTTCCACCTCCATACGGATGCCCAATGTTATTTTATTAATTGGTAAGTTCGGACATGAACAAATATCCCTAGCTTCCATAGGAAACTAGAACAAAACATAATAGAATACATACTTCGCCTTAAAATTCATCATCACATGAACTATTTTAGTGAGGTACAAGTAGCATACCTTTTAAGCGACGCTTCTTCCTCGCTAGTGTCGTCCTTGTATCTCCTTCCTTGAGTTTGCAGAATAGTAATCATGTCTAAGAATTACAAACCAAGAAAGAGGTAAAAAAAAAAGATATATGTATTATAATGAAGTCTATGTATATGATCAAGGAATTATACAATAGAAGACGAGATTCTTATATAGGGAAGGAATGCATTAGTATATTAAGTGAATAGAAAGTGGAGAATACAACCCATGCCTTGATGTTGCAAGGTCCCCTTTCGATGGCTCTTTCCTTCAAAACACACACCTTTTCTCCAATGCCATGAATGAATAAGATCCACAATTTGACTTGAAGAACTAAATCAAAGCTCTCAAGCATAATATAAAGTAGAACTCTCCATACAAATCTTAGCCTATTCAACCTATTATCACCCCATATATTATGGGAATCAACTTATGACTTGGATTTTATGGATATTATCTGTATCTAGTGTTTTTATTGGTGACTAATTTTTCATTTTACAAAAAGAGAGAAAAATAAAAGAGGGCATAAAAGAATTGAAACAAAATCCCCATGCAATAATAGTAACTTGGTCATACCTTCCAAGCATGACCAAGTTATTTTAAATTTTCAATGTTGATAGGTTAGTGAATAAATCTGACCAGACTGTCTAATCATGGTCAGATAGCCCTTAGTTAGCTTAGTGAATAAATCTGACCAGACTGTCTAATCCTGTTCAGATAACCCTTAGGTAGCGTAATTTCTTAACCCAACAGTTTAATCTGGGTTAATAGTCCTAGAATATAGGTTAGCATGTAGGTTAGTTGCTTGTTTTGCTTCACCACCCATGAAACCAGATCGATGAAATTGCTACCTCCATGTCCCCATGGCCTTAGAATAGCTTAGATGAAGTCTCCTTGGTGAGGTTTATGCGAAATTTTGGGAAAAACCCATAAAATTCTTTATATCCTAAGTTTTTCCCCAAGTACTTATGTTTCTGCTCCCTGATCTATGTTTCTTGCACTTATCAATGGTCCCAATCATGACGCTAAGATCTACGACTCACAGCGCTTTCCGAACCCCCCTGACCATTCGGCTTTTAACTGAGGGGGGGTCCGTAATCGGTAATAACGTGTATGCTCATCTAGACGGCTCAGAGAGGAGCGCTTAGATCATCGGCTCATATTGGATTCTAGACCCCCCCCACCCGTTCTGCCTTTAACGGAGGGGGGGGGTCTAGAATTGGTCATAACTCAGGCGCACATCTGGACGGCCCAAAATAGAGTGCTTAAATCTACGGTCCATATTGGATTCTGGACCCCCCCATCCATTCTGCCTTTAATGGAGGGGGGGGGTCCGGAATGGGTATTAAAGAAGGTTCTCAGATCTGTGGACAGGAAACAAGCACACAGATCAATGGATCAAAATGAATTTCGGACCCCCCCTTGGTGTTCTGCTTTTAACCGAGAGGGGGGGGGTTCAGAATAGATATTTCCCTTTCAGCGAGCCCCTGGTCTTACGTGGCGTCGACCTATTGGTTCTCAAGTCCCATCCCTCACATGCTATCTGACAGCCCGTCACTCATGGATGTCATCCTCCACTAAGTCCACTTGTCCCACTTGTTCCCAGGGTTGAGTCCCATCCCATAACTGCGGTCAGGTCCCTGATGTCAGACCTTTACCCTTTCCATTCATGACCATCCCCTTCAGCGACTTTTACCTCCAATCACTTGCCTCCACGTCACTCATCCGTATGATTTTCCCACCATCATCTACCACCTCATCCCTAGTGGCCTGTTGTCCATTTATTTAAGGATAACATACCCGTTATCCTGCTGACCTATCTCCCGCGCCGAACCGACCCATTTTTGAATAAAACTACCGTTTCCCGTTTCATTCGTTATTCATCCATTGTACCAGAAACCTCTCATTCCTCCATTTCTTCCGTATCATTTTCACGCGCAGTTATTCGACCCACTAACGTATTGTTTATTGTAGGTACAGTTGCTAAAATGGTGTCAAAGACAAGACAAGCGGAAGAAGAAGAAAGTCCTTTTATTCCTCCTCTGGTTGACCTAGATAAAGTTCCCTTTGTTGATAAAGATCGTTTGATAGTAGATACTATTTGCAATTTTGACTTTTCTGATCTGTAGTCATGGCTCCGGGAGGTGCTCCTGGACCAGAGCGACGAAATTGGACTCTGGGAGTCTAATTTTCCCCTGTATCTCTTTCCCCAGATTCATCATTTCCCAGAATTTTCCCTCAAATTCCAAGACCATTACATCACCGACCAGAAAGCCATCATTTCTTCATCTAGAGATGTCCTCTTCTTCATCACCCCCAAAGATATTGACCAGATGATGCAAATTACCCATGCTGAATCTGCGTCCCCATTCAATTTAGAAATCCTCACTGAGCTATATCAGAAAATGACATTCCCTCAGAGAGATCATATCTTCAAGATTTTTCTCCCCACTTCCACTCCACTCCCTTCCACCAATCCCCCTTACCCTTCTTCTATGTTCTCTACCAAAGGAAATCAAATCATTTCTTCCCTGTGTGCCTTGCTTGGTTACTATTCTGATCAATGGGTAGATGAGCCCATCCTGGGTTTTCTGTCTATTTTCTCAAACGATGAACAACCTACCACGCAGTTCGACTACAGCACCTTCTTGGCCAATAATATCCATGAACAATTTGTGAATTTTTCCACAGAGGGCATGTTCAGATATTCCTCCATTCTGGCTTGCATGTTCGTGTACTTTCAAGCCGACAGGTTCACTTTCTCTATGCAGACGATGGACGCCGATGGGAAGCCCCAACCAGTCACAGCGTGGAATTCTCTTCTGAAACATAACTCTGTTGAATACGACTTCAAAGCGTTCATTGATCAATTTTACCACCCTGTGGTCAGTATGTTGGGTGGTCGGCCTGAGCCACGAATAAATGAAGAGGTCCAAAGAATTCTACATCGCTTGGAAGACGCAAAGACAGGAGATTGGTACTTGTATCAAAATCACTCTGAGATCCGAGTTTACGGGTGTGAATTGGCTCCTTACAAGCTGCCGAGATATGTATCGGTAAGAATTTTTGCATTAGAATATATTAGGCAGATAATGAATTCTGATGATATTCACTTTGTTTCCCTTAAGAAGAAGCAACAATTGCGGATCAAAGGGTAGATTGGTTCTTTCATCTGCAATAGTCGAGGTGCAGGAGAGGAAGAAGACAGAATGTTAAAGGAGATGAAGTTCTTTACAAGTTTCACCTGGCAATATGATCCCTGCGGGATCATTTTTGAAATGAGAGTGAAAAATAAGAACGTCCCATATGCGCATGAGTCCAATCCAGAAATAGAGAAATTTGCAAATCAGACAGAATGGGAGCCCGATACTTTGATGGACGTAGAACAACAAGGTGATATGGAAAAGCAGGTGTCCTTGACTAGTGTGTTACCCACTACCACACCTTAGTTCCCCAAGGAGAAGAGGCCCCGACAGGAGTCATCTCCTCCTGTAATGGAGGTGTCATCAGAGGAATTTCAAATGCACTCCAAAAAGGAAAAGACAGTTTCAGCGCTCGGTGCCACAACAGAACAGGATATTTTGACTACCACAGTAACTACCACAAGGGTCAAGCCATTCACTCTCCCTTTCGGCTCGAGTCATATTAAGGGAATAAAAACAACAATAAAATCCACAGATTCTCCCCTATATACTCCGCCGAGTAAAATTGGTCCCAAGTTAGGCATTTTCGAAAAATATGACTTGATCAAGAAGAAGAACCAGACACTCACTAGCAGCACTTATGCCCAGTTTCAGAAGCAGTCATCCACAGCTCAGCATAGGCTTCTTTCAGCCTTTGACACTGAAAAGGGTAGGATGCATATGGCTTACCTCCAAGCACAAGTGTTGGATCCCAAGGTGATACCAGACTACAAAAGGGCCACCTTTGACTTCCAAGCAAAGGATGTACATCCAGCAGATCAGATGGATCTGCACAAGCAAACTAAGGAGATGTTTTTCCACACATTGGCCCATGCCTCAGCTTCTGCATCAAAATTTCGGGTAGCTTTGAACAATGCCCAGAACCAACTTAAGCTGGAGAAAATATCATCTTTCATGAAAGACAACAGAATGAAGACGTTGGATGAGCTAGTCCTCAAGATCGGTTATGACCCTGTGAACGTCAAGGTTGCCGAAGAGATGATTAAAAATAAAAATGCTGACATCGCATCCTTAAGAAAATAGCTAAAGCTCCCTCCAATAGAGGACCCGCAGGCTAAGGAGATAGCCGAAAAGGAAGGGGAAAAGGATGAGCTGTTAAAATTACTCATGGAGCAGAATGCTCAGCTAAAGGAGATGGAGGTTGAGATGGAGAGACTGCTAAAGAAGAAAGAGCAGGCAAAGCCAATGGAAGGCATTCCATTGAGTGCTATCCCAATTGTAGGATTGAGCACAGCAATAGCGACAACCATTCAGGAAGGAACAACAGACCTTTCCAATTCCATGTAGAGGATGAACCTGCAAGAGTCAGAAATCAACAGGCTTAAGAAAGAAGTGGAGAACCTCCAAGAGCTAAAGACTTCTTTCCAGACAAGCCTATCCAAATAAAAGTAGGTGAATGAGCAAATCAGGAAGGAGTTATAGAAACTCCAAAAGCAGACAATGGTGGGGAAGAACTTGGCTGAGGTCAAAGAGATTGTGTGGACACATATTTCCAAGTCCATAAATGAAATCTGGCCAATGGTTCAAATCATGTTTGAACAAAATGAGTTGCTCGAGAGGAGCAAACAGGCTGTTGAGAAAATCAAAATGGAGCTGGGAGACATGCCAACAAAAGAAAATGAAATCATAAGGTTCCTGAATTCAAAGACCAAGGAGGAACTTGAAGAATTGAATATTGAGGACAGGACAGAAACTATACTTGAGGTAAAAAAAGTTCTAACCAAAAGAGGTCTCATGCTTCAGCTTGAGGAGAAGATTCAAGTCATGGATCAAGGACTACAAAAGTTTTTCAATAAGATAGATTATCTCCAAAGGAAGGGCCTACCTGTCCTGAAGGTCATTAATGACAAACTAATGACACTCCCTGATTACAAGAAAAGGTTGACTGAAGTGTCCAAGGATAATTCCAAGTTTGCAGGGATACAGGGAAGCATCACAGGCAAATCTTTCATGGATGCCCTGCAGTTAGATATTAGTATCCAACATGAGATTAAAAACATATTCATCATCAAGCCTACATTTGGTAAATATACAGACATGGATGAAGTATATCGGAGACTGCTTAAAGTCACAGTGCCAGGTCATATCAGATGGGAAGAACTATGTGATCTACTAGATTAGAAGATGAATTGTCACAATCTAGTCACCTGTCCAGTCAAAAGAGGTTGTGAAGGAACCTCACCAACGGCCTACCCCAGAAGTTCCGCAAACAGTTGTATCGAGTCATCAAAGAAGTTTTGATTAGTTAAGTTAGTTAGACTAAAAATAGAATGAGCACGTCCTGATCAGTTATGATAGGAACGTTTGTATTTTGAATTATAAATACTTCATCCTTCAAAGTATTGGGGGTTGTTGATTCACACACCCTGTTTCTATCAAACTATACTATTTTTGAAGAGATCTCCCATTAATAAAGAAGAGGTACTTTACAGGATTCTTGCATATGTTCACTGGTGATGTTGATCTTCTAAGTTGAATGTTTTTCTTTCTCTGTAATTAGTTTGTTTTCTGAAACTAATCTTTACGAATCGCGTAACGTTGCAGGATTTATCTTTGATACCTTGTTTCCGATTCTAAAGATTTAAATATTTATCTTCTAATATCTTCAATTAATAAATTCTTAACTGCTTGTTAGTTGAAGTTATTTTCCTTATCTTTTCTTCTTTCCATCATTTTAAATTACTAAATATCCAGTGAGTGTATTATCTTGCCCTGTGAATATCTTCTTTGGCGTTTATGGTTGTTTCTCATATCTAATTAAAACCCAGACCCCATAGCCCAATGGATGTGTAGACTATCTCCACCAATTTATAAACCACTTTTACAACAAAACACACTTGTGCCTTTACCTAGTCTAATATATAAACTAAAAACAAAGCTAAATCATATAGAGAGATCCCTCTCTGAAGTTGGAAGGGCTAGATCCTAGCTTTAAAAGCGGTTGGATAAAGTTACCTTTGTAGATTTCTTCTTTTTTCAACCTCTAGGAAATTTACCAAGTGCTAACATAATGGCGACTCCATTAGGGACAAAATAAAAATTGATAATTTCACATTTTCTTTCCCCTAAAAGAACGATAAACTTTGAGAAGAAAGTAATGTTTAGAGGTTGATCAAACTTTGTACATATTATTTTCAGACTCGTAAAAAAAAAAAATTATATATATATTATAAAAAAACCAAAAACAGTTTTGGCTTCCAAGAAAGTTCATACTCGATCTCATCCAAACCCAGAAAACGCGATAGTGTTAGATAACCCCAAGAAGTTGCTCAGGCGAAAACCCTTAGCAGTCGATTCAGTGAGTCATACCTCCCTGCGTAAGTTTCCTTATTTTTCCAGAGAACCAGATACCTTTCAAAACCTTGATCTTGATACCATTCCACCCCAAAGCTTGGTTAGAACACGGTCTGAAACTTTCATGACAGGACTCGTTTTTGACCCAACTGTGTTGCAACCCCGAACCCCTGAAGTCTTGTCTCCCACGACTAAACTACAAATCTCTACCTCAGTACCGCTCAGTCCCTCCTCTTCCTCCTCTTCAGTCGCTACCTCTCGGACCATATAGGTTGTCGTTCCACCTCCTCCACCCATCATGGTAGCTCGGTATGCCCCTTTGGTGTTGGTCGCGCCGCTACATGCCATGCCCCAAGATTACCAGACAAGACTTCCACAGTTCAATGCAATCAGAACTTTAAACGCACAACAACATGTGGATAAAATGAACAACTACTTTGATTTGCAAGAAGTCGACGAAGTTGACGTCCAAATGAGGTTGTTCGCCCAAAGTCTGACAGGAGAAGTAAAAAAATGGTTCAAAGCGTTACCCACCGCCTCAATCCATGACCTTGTTGCATTCCATAGAAGTTTTCTTGACAGATGGGAGGTAAAGAAAAACCCTCTCCAGATATTGTTAGAATACGAGACTATAAGAAGAAATCAAGGTGAGTCAGTACAGGATTACTGCACCCGTTTTAATAATTTGTACAATGCTATTCTGGCTAAAATTAAACCTCCACAGGGACTGGTGTTGATAAAATTCCTTGACGGGTTTGATGTGGACATGTCATACCAATTAAGAGAAAGAAACTCTACCACCTTGGCTGATATGCAAAATAGTGCTATAAGTGTAGAGGCTAATCTGTTGGCAAAATGGGCCCATCAAAGGACAGAAAGGAGAGTCATGATCAAAGAAGAGCCTTCCACGTCGACCATAGATTCCAAGCTAGATTCTTTGGCCCGAACGGTGGAATTAATGATGGAAAGAATGAATTTATCCAACAGAAACCCTTCGAGGGACAACACACCTACTCCTCAGATTCGAAACCCCAATTTTAGAAGAAATCCCCCTCAAATATGACAAAGAGATCAAAGAGATCAAAGAGATCAGAGAGGTCCTGATCAGCCGATCAGGCCTCCTCTACAAGAAACCTATGCTGATGAAGGGGGTGAAATGATTGAAGAGTTGGAAGACACACACATCAACCTCATGGGTATTCAT
>ML796173.1:146352-164230 GCA_009831015.1 Picea engelmannii
GGTCATACCTTCCAAGCACGACCAAGTTCTTTTAAATTTTCAATGTTGATAGGTTAGTGAATAAATCTGACCAGACTGTCTAATCCTGGTCAGATAGCCCTTAGTTAGCTTAGTGAATAAATCTGACCAGACTTTCTAATCCTGGTCAGATATCCCTTAGGTAGCGTAATTTCTTAACCCAACAGTTTAATCTGGGTTAATAGTCCTAGAATATAGGTTAGCATGTAGGTTAGTTGCTTGTTTTGCTTGACCACCCATGAAACCAGATCGATGAAATTGCTACCTCCATGTCCCCATGGCCTTATAATATCTTATATGAAGTCTCCTTCATGGGGTTTATGCGAAATTTTGGGAAAAACCCATAAAATGCTTTATATCTTAAGTTTTTCCCCAAGTACTTATGTTTTCGCTCCCTGATCTATGTTTCTTACACTTATCAATGGTCCCAATCATGACGCTAATATCTATGGCTCACAGTGCTTTATGGACCCCCCCGACCATTTGGCTTTTAACCGGGGGGGTCCGGAATCGGTAATAACGTGTATGCTCATATGGATGGCTCAGAGAGGAGCGCTTAGATCATCGACTCATATTAGATTCTGAACCCCCCCGCCCGTTCTGCCTTTAACGAAGGGGAGGGGGGTCCAGAATTGCTCATAACTCGGGTGCACATCTGGACGGCCCAGAACAGAGCACTTAAATCTACGGTCCATATTGGATTCTGGACCCCCCCATCCATTCTGCCTTTAATGGAGGGGGGGGTCTGGAATGGGTATTAAAGAAGGTGCTCAGATCTGTGGCCAGCAAAAAAGAACACATATCAATGGATCATAATGAATTTTGGACCCCCCTTGGTGTTCTGCTTTTAACCGAGAGGGGGGGGTCCGGAATAGATATTTCCCTTTCAGCGGGCCCCTAGTCTTACGTGGCATCGGCCTATTGGTTCTCAATTCCCATCCCTCACATGCTATCTGACAGCCCGTCACTCATGGACATCATCCTCCACTAAGTCCACTTGTCCCACTTGTTCCCGGGGTTGAGTCCCATCCCATAACTGCGGTCAGGTCCTTGATGTCAGACCTTTACCCTTTCCATTCATGACCAGCCCCTTCGGCGACTTTTACCTCCAATCACCTGCCTCCACATCACTCATCCGTATGCTTTGGCCACCATCATTTTCCACCTCATCCCTAGTGGCGCGTTGTCCATTTATTAGAGGATAACATACCCGTTATCCTGCTGACCTATCTCCCGCGCCGAATCGACCCATTTTTGAATAAAACTACCGTATCCCGTTTCATTCATTATTCATCCATCGCGCCAGAAACCTCTCATTCCTCCATTGCTTCCGTATCATTTTCACCCGCAGTTACTCGACCCACTAACGTATTGTTTATTGCATGTACAGTTGCTAAAATGCTGTCAAAGACAAGACAAGTGGAAGAAGAAGAAAATCCTTTTCTTCCTCCTCCGGTTGACCTGGATAAAGTTCCCTTGGTTGATAAAGATCGTTTGATAGCAGATACTATTCGCAATTTCGACTTTTCTGATCTACATTCATGGCTCCGGGAGGTGTTCCTGTACCAGAGCGACGAAATTGGACTCTGGGAATCCAATTTGCTCCTGTATCTCTTTCCCCAGATTCATCATTTCCTAGAATTCACCCTCAAATGCCAAGCCCATTACATCCCCGACCAGAAAGCCATCGTTTCTTCATATGGAGACGTCCTCTTCTTCATCACCCCCGAAGATATTGACGAGATGATGCAAATTACCCGTGTTGAATCTACGTCCCCATTCAATTTAGAAATCCTCACTGAGCTATATCAGAAAATGAAATTCCCTCAGAGAGCTCAGATCTTTGAGCTTTTTCTCCCCACTTCCACTCCACTCCCTTCCACCAATCCCCCTTACCCTTCTTCTATGTTCTCTACCAAAGTAAATCAAATCATTTCTTCCATGTGTGCCCTGCTTGGTTACTATTATGAACAATGGGTAGATGAGCCCATCCTAGGTTTTCTGTCTATTTTCTCAAATGATGAACAACCTACCATGCAGTTCGACTACAACACCTTCTTGGCCAATAATATCCATGAACAATTTGTGAATTTTGCCACAGAGGGCATGTTCAGATATTCCTCCATTCTGGCTTACATGTTCGTGTACTTTCAAGCCGAAAGGTTCACTTTCTGCATGCAGAAGATGGACGCCGACGAGAAGCCCCATCCAGTCACAGCATGGACTTCTCTTCTGAAACATAACTCTGTTGAATACGAATTCAAAGCGTTCATTGATCAATTTTACAACCCTGTGGTAAGTATGTTGGATGGCCGGTCTGAGCCACGAATAAATTAAGAGGTCCAGAGAATTCTACATCTCTTGGAAGATGCAAAGAAAGGAGACTGGTACTTGTATCAGAATCACTCTAAGATCCGAGTTTACGGGTGCAAATTGGCACCTTACAAGCTACCGAGATATGTACCAGTAAGAATTTTTTCATTAGAATATATTAGGCAGATAATGAATTCTGATGATATTCACTTTGTTTCCCTTAAGAAGAAGCAACAATTGTGGATCAAAGGGAAGATTGGTTCTTTCATCTGCAATACTCGAGGCACGGGAGAGGAAGTAGACAAAATGTTAAAGGAGATGAAATTCTTTACAAGTTTCACCTGGAAATATGATCCCTGCAGGATCATTTCTGAAATGAGAGTGAAAAATAAGAACGTCCCATATGCGCATGAGTCCAAGCCAGAAATAGAGAAATTTGCAAATCAGATAGAATGGGAGCCTGATACTTTGATGGACGTAGAACAACAAGGTGACGTGGAAAAGCAGGTGTCCTTGACTAGTGTGTTACCCACTACCACACCACAGTTCCCCAAGGAGAAGAGGCCCCGACATGAGTCATCTCCTCCTGTAACGGAGGTGTCATTAGAGGAATTTTGAATGCACTCCAAAAATCCAAAGACAGTCTCAGCTCCCGGTGCCACAATATAATAGGAAATTTCGACTACCATAGTAACTACCACAAGCGTCAAGCCGGTCACTCTCCCTTTCGGCTTGAGTCAGCTTAAGGGAATAACAACAACAATAAAATCCACATATTCTCCCCTAGATGCTCCGCTGAGTAAAACTGGTCCCAAGTTAGGCATTTTCGAAAAATATGACTTGATCAAGAAGAAGAACCAGACACTCACTAGCAGCACTTATGACCAGTTTCAGAAGCAGTCGTCCATAGCTCAACATAGGCTTCTTTCATCCTTTGACACTAAAAAGGGTAAGATGCATATGGCTTACCTCCAAGCACAAATGTCGGATCCCAAGGTGATATTAGACTACAAAAGGGCCACCTTTGAGTTCCAAGCAACGGACGTACATCCAGCAGATCAGATGGATCTTCATAAGCAAACTGTTGAAATGGTTTTCCACACATTGGCCCACGCCTCAGCTTCTGCATCAAAATTTTGGGTATCTTTGAACAATGCCCAGACTCAACTTAAGCTGGAGAAAATATCATCTTTCGCGAAAGACAACAGAATCAAGAAGTTGGAGTAGCTGGTCCTCCAGATCGGATATGACCCTGCGAACATCAAGGCTACCGAAGAGATGATTAAAAAGAAAAATGCTGACATCGCATCCTTAAGAAAACAGCTAAAGCTCCCTCCAAAAGAGGACCCACGGGCTAAGGAGATAACCGAAAAGGAAGGGGAAAAGGATGAGATGTTAAAATTACTCATGGAGCAGAATGCTCAACTAAAGGAGATGGAGGCTGAGATGGAGAGACTGCTAAAGGAGAAAGAGCATGCAAAGCCAATGGAAGGCATTCCATTGAGTGCTATCCCAATTGCAGGATTGAGCACAACAATAGTGACAGCCATTCCATAAGGAACAACAGACCTTGCCAAGTCCATGGAGAGGATGAATCTGGAAGAGTCAGAAATCAGCAGGCTTAAGAAAGAAGTGGAGAACCTCCAAGAGCTAAAGACTTCTTTCCAGACAAGCCTATCCAAGAAAAGTAGGTGAATGATCAAATGAGGAAGGAGTTACAGCAACTTCAAAAGAAGACAATGTCGTGGAAGACCTTGGCTGAGGTCAAAGAGATTGTGTGGACAGATATTTCCAAGTCCATAAATGAAATCTGGCCAATGGTTCAAATCATGTTTGAACAAAATGAGTTGCTCGAGAGGAGAAAACAGGCTATTGAGAAAATCAGAATGGAGCTGGGAGACATGCCAGCACAAGCAAATGAAATCATAAGGTTCCTGAATTCAAAGACCAGGGAGGAACTTGAAGAATTGAAGATTGAGGACAGGACATAAACTATACTTGAGGTAAAAAGGGTTCTAACCAAAAGAGGTCTCATGCTTTAGCTTGAGGAGAAGATTCAAGTCATGGATCAAGGAGTACAAAAGTTTTTCAATAAGATAGATGCTCTCCAAAGAAAGGGCCTACCTGGCTTGAAGGTCATTAATGACAAACTAATGACACTCCCTGATTACAGGAAAAGGTAGACTGAAGTGTCCAAGGATAATTCCAAGTTTGCAGGGATACAGGGAAGCATCACAAGAAAAGCTTTCATGGATGCCCTGCAGTTGGATATTAGTATCCAACATGAGATTAAACACATATTCATCATCAAGCCTACATTTGCTAAATATACAGATATGGATGAAGTATATCGGATACTGCTTAAAGTCATAGTGCCAAGTCATCTCAGATGGGAAGAACTATGTGATGTACTAGATTATAAGATGAGCTGTCACAATCCAGTCACTTGTCCAGTCAGAAGAGGTTGCAAAGGCACCTCACCAATGACCTACCCCACAAGTTCCACAAACAATTGTATCGAGTCATCAAAGAATTTTTGATTAGTTAATCTAGTTAGACTAAAAATAGAATGAGCACGTCCTGATCAGTTATGACAGGAACGTTTGTATTTTTAATTATAAATACTTCATCTTTCGAAGTATTGGGGGTTGTTGATTCACACACCTTGTTGCTATCAAACTGTACTATTTTTGAAGAGATCTTCCATTAATAAAGAAGAGGCACTTTACAAGATTCTTGCGTATGTTCACTGGTGATGTTGATCTTCTAAGTTGAATGTTTTTCTTTCTCTGTAATCATTTTGTTTTCTGAAACTAATCTTTACAAATAGCGTAACGTTGCAGGATTTATCTTTGATACCCTGTTTCCGATTCTAAAGATTTAAATGTTTATCTTCTAATATCTTCAATTAAGAAATTCTTAACTGCTTGTTAGTTGAAGTTATTTTCCTTATCTTTTCTTCTGTCCATCATTTTAAATTACTAAATATCCAGTGAGTGTATTATCTCTCCCTGTGAAGATCGTCTTTGGCGTTTATGGTTGTTTCTCATATCTAATTAAAACCCAGACCCCATAGCCCAATGGATGTGTAGACTATCTCAACCAATTTATAAACCACTTTTACAACAAAACACACTTGTGCCTTTACCTAGACTAATATATAAACTAAAAACAAAGCTAAATCATATAGAGAGATCCCTCTCTGAAGCTGGAAGGGCTAGATCCCAGATTTAAAAGCGGTTGGATAGAGTTACCTTTGTAGATTTCTTCTTTTTTCAACCTCTAGGAAATTTACCAAGTGCTAACACAACCTTATCCTTTTCCATGAGAGATCCCTCTTTATATAGTTTGAAAAAGAGATGGATGAAGAGATTAGAATGATCCCACCAAATCATATAAGTGGGTAAGATCCAAACCAATTGGATGCCACCTCATCTTCTAGAAGATTCCCTTATAGAACATTCGTGAAATTTGAATTTTCTCATTCTTTAAGCATCACTGTACCCTATACAAAAGAATCATGCGATGAAGTCATAGTTCAGATTCAGAGAAGAGTGCAATGATCAGACATCATCACACCCCATGCATATACCAAGTTGTGATGACCTTCCTTGACATGATTTTTGAATGAGGAAAGAAAATCACTTTTATGATGGACAAAATCTCTTTTAATATTTTCAGGGAACATGAACACATATTTTTAGGTTATCAGTGAGGTGAAAAAAATAATGTGTAACATAATTCCCCCCAAAGTATGAAGTTGGAACTCATGAGAGCTGAAATATTTTGTATAATGTGTGTTTCGAAAATAAAGAGTGCATCGATCGGGAACCTGCAAAAAAAAATCATTTCCATAATATCCTATCATTTTTGAGGTAGGAATTCCCATGCTCAGACTACAAGTGACTCTAGTCATAAGTGTCAAGTGATTCATTTCCACTAAACATACACCATTGATCCATGTCATCATAATTTGGCATAGCCACTAGGAATACAATGTGGATCTATTCTTTAAAATAATTCAAATTTGGACATAGCCATGAGACATACACAATGGATCTATGTGTTAGTACTAATTCATGAATACTCCGTCACAAGACAGATCAAAATGATAAGATCCAGGGTATTTATTTCCATCGTCTCTCAGTACCTATCTAGCCATGTGATTATAGGTGTTGAAGTCAAATATGGTAGAAACCACTTGATTACTGGTCATTAATGAAAACCGTTAACAAGTGCGATGGAAATCATCATTGATGTCAATGACTCCCAAGGTACCCCAACACAATCCAAAAAATGTGAATAATTAAGTTGAATTTGAACACTCGATGGAATATTCCAATCAATGATCAATGATGTGAACCCACTATGAAGAAACCTTCCATTGAGGAATGCAGACTCTAAGGTACTAAATGATTTCTATGCGTTGTTCATGGATAATGTGTTGAAGTTGACCAGAAAATACTCGTCACAAGAGGGCCTTGATGTATCGCCCATCAATGACATGAAATATGTAACATATTTGAATTAGATCATAGTATGAAGTGATTTGGAACTGACTCAGGAAAGGCCGACATGGTAGAAAATTTATAAATGGAGATGGCTGACTTGATAGAATTCTTGTTTAGGTTGGACTTGTCTTGAACATATGAATGAGATGACAATGGTCTTGGAAACATTGACTCAAGGAGGACCCAACATATGAACTTGTGGATGGTCAAATGAGAGACAAATGGATTTCCCAACCTAGATGCAATGATGAAGGGGGGTGTCATGTTCAAGAGAGACTATTACTGCCACTAACACAAATACAGAGACACATTTCTTTTCCATTTTCCCCCCACCATTTATGGTGAGTACCTCTTTGTTTTTATGAAAGCTTGAGGAGGATAACATATTCTTGTAGATGTAATCTCATCCTTTGGACAAGTCCCTCGGAGTATGTTTAAAAAACCCTAAGAAGGAGTGGTTGGATCCCATATGGGCCTTTCTATGTTTGTTTAATGAGTCCAAGGAAAGAAAACTCGGGGGTTTTTCAATTTTAGAGAGTCTGAAAAACACTTAAAGAGAACTCCATCAGGTCATTTTTTGTAAATTAATCTGGCGAGATAAAAAAAGTGATAAAATACCACTCATCAAATGTTTCCTTCAAATACTTTTACGAGCATGAAAAAAACAAGGTTTCTCGGCCATTTTTTCATGTTTCGGGAGCTTGAAAAGAGCTTAAAAGATACTCAATAGATTTTGTTTTTCATGTTGCAATTACGATTTTGAAAAAGTGACAAAGGACTACTCGATTACATTCTCATGGTTTCATGAACGTGATAAAGAATTAAGACTTCTCAAAGCATTTCCTAAAAAACCCTAAAAGAATTTGTACATGTGAAAAATATACAAAAACAAACCAAAAAAAGGGGGACCCTTGTTCCAACGTCTCATCTCTAGACTTTTTAATTTGCAAAATTCAACACTTATAAATTTGTTAATACTTTAGGGCATGTATAAATTATAAAAATAATATAATTTGCAAATGAAAAGTGATAAAAGTCAATAAAATAGGTTAAACAGACTATTTTACCATTTCATTTGTAAGTTTACCCAAATAGTAGTCCAAAGCCCCTTTTCAACCTGATTTTCAATTGTCGATTGTGGAGCATGGAGTGGACCATCACATGAATCATCTCCATCAAAAAAGTAATCTCTATCTCGTTCATCTTTTAAAAATTGTTTTTTATTGGTTAAATTTATGTTTTTCGGTCAATTTTTAGGGATTATCGCATTGAGGTCATCAAGGGTGACCTATATCATGAACTATGATGATCTAGAATTGTTGCAGGTGACCCTATAGGCAGGTTTCAATGACATTTCATTGCACGAATGTGCAAACCCACGACGTTTGCAGCCAAAAACTTAAAAAAGATGAACCAAACTAGAAAAAACCCCCTGGAAATAATTTTATGTGTTTAATGTCATCTTATGGTTCCTTGGCAGGGTTTCCTTCATTAATATGTTGGAGTGGTGCGAGCGAGAGAATGAAGAATGATATTAATTCGTTGGGACCTAGGAACAATTATGGCTCTCGGGCAGTGTGGGTTACTAAAATTATTGAGGATTCAGGGCATGAGAGCCCAGTTGAGACAACTGGAGTACTTGCTTCGCATGTGGGATGTGAACGAGAAGGAATTTTGTGTGGGTTTCCACACACTCACAATAGATATCGAGGATATCTATTTCCTGATAGGACTATCTCACCATGGATGACAGGTGACACTTACATGCAACAGGGGTGGAGGTGACCCTATGGACTACTATGTCTGCCATCATTGTGTACCAGGTACTGAGAAGCATAACAACAAGGTAGCTATAAGGGATGTTTGATATTTTCATTTGTGGACTATCCTTTACACTACTACTCACATCTCAGGGAGTGTAGCTCCTCATATGTCTTTGCAGAGCCATTTTTTAGTATTCCATAGAATGCATGGAGCCCAGGGTCTTAAACTGGTGCAAGGGGGTCCTAAAAATCATGAAGAAACAACTTACCAAGTACCAAAATGGTGGGTTAAATCAACTTGGGTATGGGCCTCTTTTGGTGTCCTTATTCCTGCAGAGGGTCCCTATCCTATGCCTATAGTTGGAGTGGGTATACCCAATCCATAGGATCCAAGGATGAAGAGGTGGGTAAATGTCATTGATTGACATGGATGTGTTGCCATTGTCAAATATGATGACATCTTCTTTCAATGGTTGAGGACTTAGCTTCTCATGGTTGAATATTATGCATATGCCAGGGTGGATTTTCGTGGAGATCTAGATTTGGCTCTACCTGATGGGTCCCAGTGGGGGGACATAGGTAAGAAGGAAATTTTGTTTATGTAATGTTTTTGTTATTTTAATGATATAAAATGAATTTTGTGTTATTTATCCTATGGCTAATTAAGTGCTCTCATCAATGCATATGTGGGGCCTTATCATCGGCCATGATCATCTCCCATCCAAAGGCGCAGAGAGAGAGGTTTTGTAGTAGGAGTGGTTGTCACAAACCTTGAGGCTATAGAACAAAACCTAGAGGGACTGACCATGCATATCCCTGATGCTACTGTGGATGAGCTCCCTAGGCATTACCAACTCCACACAGTGTGCGTATCTGCATATATCATTCAACTTCTCCATAGATTAGCATGGGAATTCGCTTGTTATAGTGAGCAACATCCTTGATGATTTTTTACATAAATCTATGAGCTTCACATTTTTTATATTTAGGTCTTCGGACAAAAACACTTTTTGTAAAATTTTATTGTTATAAATATAAGGCTCCTACCGGATTACTTGTTTTATGTACAAAATGTGATTGGATTTTATAAATGTCTCAAATGCCTTTCTAACTCATAATTATCCAATGCATCTGTCAATGTATCTAGACATCTAGGAATGTGTTGATATTCTATGTAATCAAAATGACATTCCAAGAGGCGAATTCGTAAATATACCCTTAACAAAGTAGGACTTTGCATGGAATAAACATTACTCAACTGTAGAAATAGCAATTGTGAATCAAGATTTACAATAAGATGACAGATTACAAGTGAAACAATTTCATTTAACAACTCGATAACTGCATTATATTTGATAATATTGTTAGTTGCATGACTAAGGAAAACACAATGTAGATTGATTAACTGATCTGTAAATGCATAGATTTCCCAAGCAACAGATGCTAAGTTTTCAGTACTGTGACTAGCACCATCAACAAAGCCAATATAGGGTAGCAAAGACACTGACATCTGGAAACCAATCACAATGCAAGGTAAGAATTCGAAAGGTGGAACCAAAAACAAAAAATCACACAAGAGTATGATACACTAAAAATACACAACACTCGAGAAAAAATGATTTAAGCATAATACTTCTTCAAGTACAGCCCTTTTTTTGGTTCACTCAAAGGAATTCCATCGTAATCTACTAGCTCATAAGACCCTTTCTCTAACACTCGTTTCACAATATAAGGACCCCACCACATGGGTTTGAATTTACCAATCCCTAGCAAATCACGATCTTTCTTGTAACAAAGAACTAGATCACCTTCAGAAAAAAACATAGGGTTTGACATGCTTGTCATATTGAGCTTTGACACACTTTTTATGAGTTTCAATGACTAAGTGTAACACCATGTTTCCCCCAATTTGTAAAAATAAYTGGACTGGCCAAGAACTGTGGAAAACTCAGAAATGTGATTATGTGATGTGAATGGACCTTGTGGAAAAGGTCGATGAATGTGAATAATATTATGAATTTATATTACAGGACTGCTGAGAGGGGATATRCTAAAAAAGAGACCACGATGGCTGAAAAAAGGCRGTGGAGGGMACCTAGAAAGGTGGAATTAACTTCCACCGACAATCAATACCATATTTAGACTCCACTGGCCTGGAGAACCAAAAGTGGCTCACTGGCCCCAAATTAAATGCCTCGTAGGTTGGTAGGTATATGGCTCCTCAAGAATTAATGAGGGATGGGTAGGTGAACTGTCAATCTATAGAGCCTTCATACCTGACTAGCACAAGGGAAATCGTGCCACACACAACTTCACAAGAGGATAAGGTGTGGGGAAGAAGCAATTTTGGGGGGGGCAGACACGAGGGGGGAACTTGGGGCGATATGCAGAGTGAGTGATAGCAGAGAGGAAGGAGAGTAACCTTCGCTCATGGTCATTGGTGAATAGAAATGCAGACTCACATCATTGCGGTCTCAGCTTAGGGGTGGCTAGTGGTAAATCCATTCGGAGTCACTGAGCCTACGGTTGGGTGGAAACGAGCACCCCTCTTAGCAATTACATAATTCCTGGTGTTACTTTATGATAAGTGTTTTGCCTTTGGCTTCTTGAAATATATGTATTCTGACAATTATGCTCATAAACTGTGAAATTGTTGTAAATTATAACCTTTTACAATATCTACTACAAACTAATATTCAGAAAAGAACAGAAAAGATACAATGGAAAATACAAACATTACACAGAGATTTTTCACCCTGGAAACCCAAACCAGGAAAAAACCAACATATATTATATTCATACCTTGTGTTACATTGTTTACAATACAATATACATATAGGAGCCAGCGGCATCCAAAACCCTAACCCAATGACCTGGATTAGTCCAAAACACTAATTCCTTAACCGAAAATAGAAAACCATCGGCAAAAAAACCATGTGCCGAAAAACCACCTAATATCATGTGGTCCCAGAAATATGTCATCCCGGCGGAAATATGTCATCCCCCCAAAAAAAAATTGGGGGCGATGCCCCCAAACCCCTGCGCGGGGGGCTTTGCCCCCCTGCTCCTCCCGACAGGGGGCCTAGCGGCCCCCCCTCTAACCCCCTTGCGCGCCTGATGAAAACACTTAGACACTACTACTCGTGCAAAGAATATAACACATACCCAACAATTATGAATAATTTTAGTATAAGAATGCCTGTATGATATTTTGATCAGTACTGGTAGTTGTATGTTATAATGGAAATACTATGTATGGCTTCTTATTTCATAAGTTATTATTTATATGTGTACTAA
Organism: Picea engelmannii; assembly: GCA_009831015.1. Taxonomy (NCBI): domain Eukaryota; kingdom Viridiplantae; phylum Streptophyta; class Pinopsida; order Pinales; family Pinaceae; genus Picea; species Picea engelmannii. The sequence goes on from ML796173.1 coordinate 158,255, forward strand.
TATAATTTAGACTTCACATCTAGTTCTTGGGAGAGTGATACCCTTATCTGCCTTGAATAGTACCCTGGGTAAACTTCCCCATAGAGATACTCTTCTCAAAGGCCCATCAAGAACCTGTAGAAAGGACGTGAAGGCGCAAGGACATAAGAAATCCCTGATAAGTATCTAATCGATGGATGAAATCCCATCAAGAGATTGGTGGTCACGCACAACCGTCAGATCGGAAGGAGAAATTAGAGTGTTAAGCGCCTTAACCCGGAATAGGTGTTGATCGATGGACAAGATCCCGTTGGTAAATCTGTGGCCACCCATGACCGTTAGATTGGTAGGAGAAAGTAGGATGTTAAGGCCTTACCACTTTGTCTTTTTGTGTCTTCGTGGGTAGCGAAGAGATTGGGATCGTAGATCCCCAAGGTCCAGGAGAACATCTGGACCGTTGATTTTTCCATGTCCAGGGAGTCGTGGGAGAATGCACAAGTTAGGAACCTGTCCGAGTCGTCATATCTTGGCTGGAAAGCCCGACAGCCATTGGATCTATCATAAGATACCTGAGGGTCAAACCCCCAATGAATAGGGGTGAAAACCCTGAAGTAGATTTGGACCGCCCGATCTAAGGAGGCCACGTGTCGTGAGATTACCCATTTCGGGAAAACAGGAACCGCGAATTCGAAAGTCCTGAAGACGAGAGATCGAGACTTTCCATGGTGGAAACCCCGAAGCAGTCATGGACCATCCGATTTAAGGAGGCCACGTGTCATGAGATTACCTATTTCGGGAAATCGGGAATTGTGAATTTGGAAGTCCTGATGATGAGATATCAGGACTTTCCATGGTGGAAACCCCAGAGAAGTTGTAGACCATGCGATTTAAGGAGGCTACGTTTCGCGAGATTTGCCATTTCAGGAAATCAAGAATTGGGAACTCAAGAGTCTTGATGACGAGAGATCAGGACCTTCCATGGTGGAAACCCCGAAGAAGTTGTGGACTGTCTGATTTAAGGAGGCTACTTGTTGCGAGATTACTCGTTTAAGGAAAACGGGAATCGCAAATTCATGAGTCCTAGTGACGAGAGATTGGGACTTTCCATGCTGGAAACCCCAAAGCAGTTGTGGACCATCCGATTTAAGGAGGCTACATGTCAAGAGATTAACCACATTGGGAAACTGGGGATCAAGAATTCGGGAGCCCCGTGGTCGAGAGCTCGAACTCTCATGAGGATAAGTCCCGATGAACGGACGAGATTATTTTGGAGGATCTCAGGGTCTATATGACTGTCAGATGTGAGGAAGAGATGTCGACTTTAAGCTGGGGCACAAATGCGCATTAGATTAAGTAGCGAGTAGATCTGGACTGCCAGAGTCCACCCGCCTAGATCGACAGCTGAGGCTTCATTCCGGAGCCCCCCTGCCATTTTTCGTTTAAGGGGGGGGGTGTCTAGAATCCAACGTGAAACTATTGAATGATCGATATTAATTCACCTTGATCAACGGTGCTTAGACGAATTCCGAACCCCCTTTGCCATTCTGCCTTTAATTGAAGAGGGGGGGTCTGGAATGGTCTGGCGTGTGAAATGGGACCCATCCCCTATCACATCACCCACCATGTCGTGCTTCCCTATTTCCATCTATACTCCACTCAATCATGCGACAGGGCTCATTCCTATTTGCCAACCGCTAACCCTGTTGGGATTTGTCCCTATTGGATAGTCATTATCCCTGCCGGGGTTCAGTGGTTGCAGATTCGAATGATTCGACATCTTTGTAGCATCGAGTCATGAATTATTGAGAGGCGCCATAGTTATTTGACTTGTGATCATGACCCATGATCACATGGGAGCAGAGAGAGAGAGAGAACTAGTTTATGCTAGGCCTCCATGGATATTTCCAAGGCTCTGATTCTGCAGGAAGTAACAAAAAAATTGATTATGGTAGTGGGTGTGTGAAAAATTGGTATCAGAGCATGGTTACAACACTTGGCGTTCTTGGGATCAGGCACAAGCTGCATAAGAAGATATTTTCATGTGCATTTTCTCCTTAAGAAGAAGGATTGCAGAATGAAACTGTAATCTGGGACATGAATTGCGTTGTCCTGTTTTAGTGTTATGATGGCTACCTACTAAAGTAGGTAGAGTCTCTTGCAATTGAGATGGATGGATAGATAAGGATTAAGAACCAAATGAAAAACCCCTGTTATATGGGTATACATGTGAAAATATGAATTTATGCATCGGTTATAAAAATGTATCTAACTCTTGACTAACAACCAGCGTTTGTCTTTTCACCCAAGCAGACAATCAGCCGCGGGAATTTACAGACGTAGAAAATGGTGACTCGCCAAGAGGTGGGAGAAGGCTCCCACAATAGAGACAAAGAGTCTGAAGAAAGAAGAGCAATAGGAACCCCTACAGATCTAGCCGAGACTGTGAGGAGTCTCATGGTTGAATTGCAAAGCTGCAAGGCCGACAATGAAAGGATGATGAAAGAACAATAAAAGCAAACTGAAATTAATGCATTTTTACTGTAGAGCTTATTCGACCTATAGCAACAAATGCAACATGAACCTGAGATGCAGAAATAGGGTCATATCAGTGGCCATACTGAGAGGATCACCTCAAGGAAGGTCCACCTCAGAGGTAAAGGACCAGTGCCAGATGATTCCTCTTAGAAGAAAGATGGTGATCCAGAAGGCTCTTCCAGTAGCAGGACCAGTTCCTATTCTCGAAGAAAATAGAAGAAGAAAAATACTTCCAAGGGTCATAACTTTGAGAAATTCAGAAAGGCCAAACCTCCCTCCTTCAACGGTGAGATAAAGAAAGGAGAGGAAGCCAAGGCCTGGCTACTTGGACTAAAGAAATATTTCAGAGTCCATGATTTTTCATAGAATTTGAAGGCCTGAGTGGCCACTTTCAATCTGAACGAAAAATCTTCCATCTGGTTGGAAGAAATTAAGAATATGAAAGGGGTCCGTGAGGAGGACCTGTCCTGGAAACAGTTTGAAAAGTACTTCCGGAAGAAGTATTTGTCGAAAAAATATTTCGACAAGAAGGCTAAAGAGTCTTATGAACTCAAACTAGGGCAACTCACTATAGAGGAATATGTCAACAAATTCCTCGACTTATTGAGATATGTACCCTACATCAAAGAAGAGAAGGCGAAGGTGAAATGCTTCATCAGTGGGCTACCCAAGGAATACCAGAATAGAATTCAATTTGATGAGCCAAATACCTAAGAAGATAGTATTCGAAAGGCGACATATTTTCATCAACAATATGGACATCGAGCAGAGTTTCGTGGAGACTGGAAACAGAAGAGTGGTTCGAGATTTCAGAAAAAGGGGATCAAATCCTCAGTATTTAAGAACTACAAGAAGAACCCCAGAATGAACTTTCCATCCCAGAGTGTACTCCAACAGAACTTTCCCTCATCAGATGGAAATAAAACTTCTGGACCTATAACAGTAAATACTGATAACCCAAAGAGAGGACCTCTGAAATGTTGGGGTTGCGGAGAAGAACATCTCCTAAGAGATTGTCCACACTGACGACATAACAGTCAGAAAGTTTATAACATTCAGGAAGCTACCACAGTCAATGATGTGGCAAGGAGTGTGTTGCAGATTTATGCAACCTTGGATAATAACCAAGCTGACCACCAAGCTTCAGTGGTGGAAATAGAAGGTATGATTTTCAACCATATGGTGTTTGTTTTGATTGACCCTGGTTCAAATTTGAGTTATATAACCCCTAAAGCTGTTGATAAGTGTAAACTACAGCCATAAAAACACACCAAACCATGGTTAGTACAGTTAGCTACTGACACTAAAAGAAGAGTAGCAGAGGCCATACCAGCCTACCAATTGATGTTGGGTGAATTCCCCACCCAAACAACCCTTAACATATTACCCCTATGATCATATGATTTGTTGATCGGTATGGACTGGCTAGACGCCCATAAAGCCAGACTGGACTATTACCATAAAACCTTAGAATGTGTGAGAAAAGAAGGAAAAAAGATAACCCTCCAAGGGATCCAAAAACCTGTCTCGGTGAGGCAAATATCATCCCTGCAAATGAGAAAGTATTGCTGAAAAGGATGTCCCCTATATGCAATACAGGTGTTGAAAACAATTGAAGGTGATAAACCAAGCCCTGATGATCACCCTATCCTGAGAGAATACAAAGATGTGTTTTTGGAGGAGGTACTGGGTCTACCTCCGAGAAGAGACATTGACTTCTTGATAGAACTTGCACAAGGAGTGGTCTCGGTGTTTAGGACACCCTACTGGATGAGCCCACCTGAGTTAGTGGAACATAAATTACAATTGAAAGAAATGATGGATAAGGGTTATATTCGACCCAGCATGTCCCCATGGGGAGAACCAGTCCTATTTTTGAAAAAGAAGGATGGCACCCTTAGATTGTGTATAGATTATAGACAACTTAATAAAGTAACCATAAAGAACAAGTACCCCTTGCCCAAGATCGATGATCTATTCGATCAGTTGGGAGGTCCGTCTATTTTCTCAAAGATTTACTTGAGGTCGGGATACCATCAAGTCCGAATCAAGGGTGAAGACATCCATAAAACTACTTTCCGGACATGGTATGGTCACTATGAGTTTGTGGTAGTGCCATTTGGGTTAACCAATTCCCCTTCCACTTTCATGTGCTTAATGAACAATGTACTCGGTAAATTTCTTGATAAATTTGTACTAGTTTTTATTGATGACATATTAATCTAATCTAAGAATATAGAAGAGCATGAAGAACATCTTAGACTTGTGCTGCAAGTGCTAAGAGAGCATCAAATCTATGCTAAATTCAACAAATGTGACTTCTTTCAGAAGAAAATACATTACTTGGGACATGTTCTGTCCGAGGAAGGGGTAGCAGTAGATCCTGACAAGATTAGGTCTATCATGGAATGGCCTACCCCAAAGGATGTATCAGACATCAAATCCTTTATGGGATTAGTGGGATACTATAGGAGGTTTATAAAAGGATTCTCCAATATTGGTTGTCCAATCACTGCCCTCCAGAAGAAGGGGACAAAATTCCTGTGGACACAGAAATGTGAAGAAAGATTTCAAACCCTGAAACATCTACTAACCCATGCAACCATGTTGAAAATCATTGACCCAGAAGTTGAATTCCTTGTGTGCACATATGCCTGTAAGGAAGGGCTCGAAGGATTCCTTGTGCAGAAAGGAAGTGTGTTCTGATATGAATCCCAAAAATTAAATGAACATGAGGTCAACTATGTGACTCATGATCTAGAACTGGATGCCATAGTGCATGCCTTGAAAATGTGGAGGCATTACCTCTTGGGAAGAAAATTTGTACTTATGACGGATCACTGTGGATTGCAATATTTGTTTGACCAACCAAACCTCAATGCTAGACAAGCTATATGGATGGCCCTCCTTAGTGAATTTGATTTTGAAATCAAACACATTAAAGAGAAGGAAAATAGGGTGGTCGATGCCCTTAGCAGAAGGATGAGAACAATTCACCTGGCAGTGGTGAGTACCTGTGAGACAGATGTCAAGAACAGAATCAGAAATGCACAAGAGACAGGTCCTTTCATTCAGACTGTGACCTTGTACCTACAACAAGAACATGGTGGAGTAAAATATGAAGGATACCAGATGACCAAAGGAGGTCTTCTCACTTACAGAGATAGACTGTACATTCCAAATTGTGACGACTTGAAGAGGTTCATTATGTATGAACTACATAAAATACCATATACTGGTCACCCGGGATACTAGAAAATGATCACTGCCACCCAGAAACAATTTTATTGGTCCAGATTGAAGAAAGACATAGCCAAATATTTGGCCCAATGCATAGAGTGCCAACAGGTTAAAGTAGAACATCGACACCCAGCAAGACTATTACACCCTTTACCCATCCCAGAATGGAAATGGGAAACCATGTCCATGGATTTTATCACTGGATTGCCAACTTCAACCAAA
>ML796173.1:174244-242791 GCA_009831015.1 Picea engelmannii
GCATAATCTTGGGTATACCCTCCAAGGAGCCCAATTGAGTTTGGCCAATGCCGATTCTAGGTACCGTGAATACTTTTCCCTCCATAGTGACCTCATGTAAATACCCGAAAGAGATAGGATAGTAAGGTTACCAATTATGAAAATGATGCTTGGGGAAACAATTGACAGTCTGATCCATGCACAAAGGCAGGGTATCTAGCCTGAAATCAACTCAAGAAGGTCCTCACAGGATTTTGTTCTCAAGTGACCCCCAATAATACGAGAAATATCTACACTTTGACCAACAAAGAAGTGTGAGTAACTCTACCAGTCCTAATGCGACCTCATGATTGACCCTTGTGTTAGAAAGGCTTCCTAGGGAAAAATGTAGGAAGTGGATTTGAAATCTCCCTATCACAAGACACTATTGTGTTTTTTGATTGTTTGGAGAGTGTTCCTTACAACTTATTCCAAATCTCTATCCTAGCTAATATTGGTGAAGAGAATTTCTAGAAAATAAAAGTTGTTAATAAATTTTAAAATTACTTTGTATTTTAAAGGTTGTTGTTTACTCAGAAGGGAAACAAAAATGAAACTAATGAGGTATGTGACCTTGACCAAATAAGATGCAATAAGAGATGATTATACAATATTTCAATTCGATGAACTCTAATTATAGTAGGGAGAAGGTATCTCTTTTAGAAATACAAAAGCTACAAAACACAATTTCTCAATTTTCGAATGAACAAAATCCCAAATAATCAAAAGCTACAAAATTTTCCAATTTTCTCATTTAAAAAATATTTTGAATGCAACAATTTTTTTTTGAAAGATTACTAAAAAGAAGAATGAATTCAGTTCATTCTTTGTCAAATCATATCAAATATGTAATGAAGAAAAGAAAGTGTAATCCAAGAAAATTAACACACTCTCAACATGATTCCCAAATCAAACCCATAATGTAGACAAAAATGAAATGATAGGAAATCCTTTTATCAAATGCAAAAAAAAATGTCTCTCAATAAATGAACAATCCATAAAGTAAAAATAAACCAAAACTCCAAATGAATCAAGGACTCTTTTTCAAACAAGAACTCAGGACCGAGATCTAGAGATTATACCCTTGTGACAAGAATCAAAAGAAAAACTTGTAAAATTTACAAAGAAAAACTCTCAATTTCCAAAAATCAATCAAATGCAAGCTTCAAACTTATAAATAAATCAATCACTTGTATTAGAAGATTATCCCAGACAACTGAGGAAAATCTGGGTGGAAAAAAGAAAAATTGACTATTTCCAAAAATTCCTACAAGAAACGTCGCAAGTTGTAGTGGAGCATAGTGTGACAATATAGGGTCATCGCATGGTGGTAACAAGGTACAATGCGATTTCGTCGCACTGGTTTGCACCAGTGGAGTGAGACTTCAAAGGATCACCACGGTCTATATATATAGTATAGTGTGACGATCTATGCAACTAAAGGAAAATGGAAAGAAGGAAAAAAATTCTTATTGAACCTTCAGACCCAGGGAGTCTATATGGATCACCCACAAACTTAGAGATTGAATTTGACCAAAATAAGGTAGGCTAAAAGCAAATAAGAGGAAAAAAACTAAAATAATTTTTTTCCCCCAGTATTATGATCACCAATTTTGTTATCGGATTAATCGGTAAGTGCAGACACGAACAAAAATCCCTAGCTTCCACAACAAGCTAGAAGAAAACATAACAGAATACACACTTCACCTTAAAAAGAGGGAAAACAAAGATATATGTATTATAATGAATTCTATGTATATGATCAAGGAATTATAAAATAGAAGTTGAGATGCTTATATAGGGAAGGAATGCATTACTGTATTAAGTGAATAAAAATTTGAGAATACAACCCATGCGTTGATGTTGAAAGGTCCCCTTTCGATGGCTCTTTGCTTCAACACACACACCTTTTATCCAATGCCTTGAATGAAGAAGATCCATAATCTGACTTTAAGAACTAAAGCGAAGCTCTCAAGCATAATCTGAAGTAGAACTCTCCATACAAATCTTAGGCTATTCAACCTTAGCCTTTTCCATGAGAGATACTTGTTTATATAGTGTGAAAGAGATATGGATGAGGAGATTATAATGATCCCACCAAATCAGAGAAGAAAGTAATATCCAAACCGATCAGAGGCCACCTCATCTTATAGAATATTCCTTTCTAGAACATTCGTGAAATTTGAATTTTCTCATGATTTAAGCATCGTCGCACCCTATACACAAGCAGCATGAGATGATGTCATAGTCTAGCTTCAGAGAAGAGTGAGGTGATCAAGAATCATTGCACCCCATGCATATAGAATGTCGTGATGACCTTCCTTGACATGATTTTTGATCGAGGAAAGCAAATCACTTTTCTCATGGAGAAAGTATCTTTTAATATTTTCAGGGAACATGAACACCTCTTGTTAGGTGATCACTGAGGTGACCAAAATAGTGTGTAACAACCAAATAGAGGTATTCAACTGGATGATCATGCATATCTTGTCAATCTATAATTCCAATAAAACACACCTCCCTATGTTCAACACAACTACAACATAACCATACATAGCTCAACCGAAGACAACCCCTCTCAGGTGGGGTTGGGATTTCAACCATTGGGTCCCATGGATGTTGAACTACCCCTGACAATGACCCATGCAGACTTGTCCCATTCTCCAACTAAAGATGACAAAGCCACCTGGTTGATTGAGTGGATCCATCACATATGCCAATAGATTCAACATATTTAATAGAAGTCTAATTCCAGGTACAAGAAGTGCCATGATCAACACCAGGTGCCACAAAAGTTTCAGCTGGGATACAAAGTTTGGTTGCACTTGTAGAAATAACTCCTTATAGGGACCCATCGAAAAAAATTTCCACTCCAATATGGAACTTACACAATCACCAAGGATTTGGGTGACAATTATTTTGAGTTCAAAATTCCCCCCTTCCTTGGCTTGCACCCAATGTTCAATGTGGATCTCCTTCGACCATATTTTCCACCATTATTGGACACCTCGGAGATAAAAGAGCAATTGAAGCTAGCATATATCAACCCTTCCTACAAGGAACAGGCCTCCACTGATAATATCATGGACACATAGATCAAGGGAACTTGCTAGCAGAGGATCTAGCTTTATCGCATTGTCAAAGCAAGTCAACTCCTGCACCAAGGAAAGTGGCTCACCTGGGGAAAAATTCAATAGAAATTTTATCATATGATTGGGGAACTCATTGAAATGGATACCATTTCTTCCTAATGTATGAATATTGATCCAGGTGGATATCAATGGCCACACACATATTCCAACTGGCTCATCTTGGTAATTTTTCAGTTTGGCAGTTTTTTCCTAGTTTTCGGGTCCTAAACTTCCAGGGTCATTTTGAGGCCCTAAAAAATGATTTAAGTCTCACCATAATCAAATAGTAGATGGATTCAGTTTGATGGCATAATGTGGAGTCCTTGGATAGAAATTTCCAACAGGATATCATGCACCTAAAACTAAGTATGTATGCAAAAGTTATGACCCTGAGAAGTTAACGTATCAACTTACCCCAATGGTGCTCACATGACTTTTGGCGCTTCATCTCCTAGGGTTATGTTTTTGTATGTATAGGGTTTTGGCATTCATGTTTATTGTAAAAATGATTTCAAAGCCTCATTACACTCATATTCTTGTGAATGAGTGCAACTGTCACATCTCCTCTCATAGATAAGCGACCACCATTCTAGCAAGCTTATTTTCAGTTTGCATTTTATTGTTTCAACATATTTTTTTATTGAATAGAAGCTAATTTTACTATATTTCTCTTATTGTTCATTGTGTCTCTATGTTAATAATAATAATTATATGTGTTCATTTCCTTCTTCTCATAAAATTTGGATCAATGGGAGGCATAACTTTTTCATACGAGCTTCGAATGACATGATTTGCATGAAGAGCGTCATGGGATCCCAGGCGTTGTGGGAAAGTTTCAACCCAAAAAAATTCCATTTGATGCCTCAAAATGGGCTCAAAATATTTTACACCCCAATTTTCCAAACTAGAACCTACCACTAAAATGGTCCTGTAAGATGATTCCTCCAATCTTTTCCACTCTAAAAATATTGATATAGATGAAAAAAAATATAATGATCTAATCTATATTAAGTCTAAATCATTGGACACTAGATTCAATCCCAAATATGGATTATCCTTCCCATTTTTGTCCATAAACTTTTGTGACACATAAACCCTTAAAGTTATTGAACAATGCTCAAGGAAGTTCCTTGAAGCCCTTGAAACCAAGGGAGGGAAATAGTTGTGCATCCAAATTTACATAGAAGTTGTCAAGGGACTCCCAAAGGCCATTTCTATCTAGCTGGAGAGACAAAAAATTCACTAATAATAGGACTACAAAGAATTTCCTCTTAAGTGTAATATGGGTCATGCATGTTGTCACTTTTTTACAAAACTACCTCAAGCTTCATCATCTCCAAGCCATTCTCAACAAGATGTCAAAAGGAAACCTCGACCATACCTGAATGGAGGGGAATCCTAGAGAAGAGAAACCACCATGGAACAAGAGTGGGCCTAATGGTTAAGAACATATTTTTCATCCTTAGAGGTCACACGATCAAATCATAGAGTTTAGTAGTAAAATCCTTGAGGGTTTAACAACAACTTTTCATTATCAAATTTCATAAATTAAATCAAATTACATCCTTAAGGAGGTTTCATACACCATTTTAATTGGGTATGAAATTAAAAATATATTATATTATATATATTATAAAATTCCTAAATCTACTTTGTTAGACTCATCATCCACATTCACTATCAAATTGATGTGGAAAAATGATGGACCAACCTCAATCTCAAATTCGGATAAATTGGTTCAAATCCTACTAAATTGATCTAATTTGACAAAATCCTATATCACCTTTGGTTTTTTTTTGTGAGAGACTATCATGTTGTCCACCTTACAAAACAAAATGCTCATAAATCGCAACCTAGGGGTACCTAATCTGTCAAAATCACTTGGGGAGGCTACACCAACCCTCGACATGGTTGAATTCAATTTCAAATCATGATCAAATTTGACAAAGTCCCATTTCATGGTTAATTCAATTTTACCTTCAAAAAATTCAAATAAATTGGGTAAAATCCTAATAAAGAAATCCTATTTGACAAAAACCTATTCTTTTAATCATGATCAAATTTGATAAAGTCCCATATGACACTTAATTAAATATTACGTTCAACAAATTCAGATAAGTTGGGTCAAATCTGAATATTAACTTTGATTTTTTTGGGTGAGACTAGCATGTGGTTTACGAAACCGCAACTTGGGGGTACCTAAGCTGTAAGAAGGCTACACCAACCCCAACATGGTTAAATTCAATTTGAAATTATGATCAAATTTGACAAATTCCCATATGACGTTAATTAAAACTTACGTTCAACAAATTCAGATAAATTGGGTCAAATCCTAATAAATCAATCTCTTTTGACAACAACCCAAGGATATCCCCGGTGTTTAAGAAACCACAATCTAAGAATATCTAAGTCGTCAAAATAACCTCTAGAAAACATACAACTTAATCTACACCAACACTTAACATGGTTGTATTCAATTTCAAATGGTGATCAAATTTGACAAAGTCTAACTATAATAAGTCCACCTTACAAAACAAAACCCTTACAATCCATTAGGACTACGTATATTTCACCTCTATTGTAGTCGGTAAATTATAATGTTACCACTATTCAATTTCAAATCGTGATCATACTTTACAAAGTACCATATGCGAGTTAATTAAATATTACGTCCAACAAAGTCTACTCTGAGATCTAACGACCAAGGGAAAATCACACCAATGAATAGTCAACAAACACATCAAATACATTAACGAACACGCAACCCCATAGAAAATGCGGAAACCCTAACTAAAACAGATAACTTGTAAGAACCTTGTATGTAATGAAGTTGGAGGAAAAAAACAACAGCATAGTTCTCCGGTTAAGAATAGCCAGAGTTTGAAGTGAAAACCAGAAAGGCCAAAAGTTTCTNAGAAAATGCGGAAACCCTAACTAAAACAGATAACTTGTAAGAACCTTGTATGTAATGAAGTTGGAGGAAAAAAACAACAGCATAGTTCTCCGGTTAAGAATAGCCAGAGTTTGAAGTGAAAACCAGAAAGGCCAAAAGTTTCTCCAATTAAATGTCGGGTCTCTGTAAATTACCTCATAAGAATTATATTAAATTTCACCCTTAAATAATGAAATCCTTTTTATTTCAATATTAGTCTACCCAACAATTCACTTTTTTGTTTTTTTGTTTTTTTTTGCTCAGGGGAATCGGTAACAACAGTAGTATCGTACTCGCGTGACACAGGGTCGAATCCTATCGGCTGCCTTATAACCCCTGGGGAGAAACGCACATCCTGCAAGCACGCCCTCCGAGTAAAGCAGGGTGAGAATCGACCTTGAGACCTCCATTTTACATAGTTCCTGCCATTTACACGGACTTGCCAATCGGTCTACACCCCTGCGGGCACCCAACAATTCACTTTAATTAATATATTATTCTTCCTTTTTTTTCGTATTTCTCTTAAATGTATAATTAATTTATTATTATTCTTTAATTAATTTATTATTTTTCTTTTATATATATATATATTTTAAATGTTTAATTAATTTATTATTTTTCTTTATATGTTTTTTTTTTTACATGTTTGTCATCTAGATGGTTTTGCCATAATTTTTGTTCATTTTTATTTGGTATCCTCCCATTTTTATCCCTTATTTCAATATTTTATTAATATCCTTATTCACCTAATATCTATGTTTTCTTTTATCGCTTTTTTAAAGTAAAAAGTGTATTACCTCAAAGGTTCAGAGAACATATACATATGGAGGAGCATGCAATATGTTTTGCAAAAACATGGAAACTAGAATTAGACCCTGGCCTTCAAAATATATATCCATAACCATACTAATTGATATAATTAAGATAAGCAAAAGAGACTAAATCCAAGGTTGTGATGTTTTATAACATTTAACAAAATTAAAAATAAACTAGAGAGTGTCATACACTGTATGCACCTTGGCCACCATCATTTGGTGGAAAGTGAGGCAAAGTTGGAGCAAAGGAAAAAGGTTGACAACAGGTTGGGCATATTATTTTCACATGATCTCTTTAGAAAGAGTTGAAAAACATATCCAACCGACAATTGAGGATTTCCTGGCGGTGAAATATCATTAGTCTAATTCATCAGTGTTTAATATCATATTCATACGTAAATGATTTAGCAATGAGAAACAATGTACCCGACTTTACTTAATGAATAGACCTTTACATGTTATGCCATCAACTTAGAACTATATAAGGTACATAAGCATAAATTTGAAAGATTAATAGTGTGGTTGATTGGAAACGTTTTTAAGGTAATTCTCTTGAACACTAGGATGAAGATGGGATGGGGATGATATCAACTTATAACTATATAAGGTAAATAATCATAAATTTGAAACCTTAATAGTATGGTTGATTGGAAAAGTTTTTAACGTAATCCTCTTGAGCATTAGGATGAATATGGGATGGGGATGATAGGAGAAGGCTCTAGGAAGTAAGATGCTGAGAAAATCAGTGTTAAAAATGTGTTTTTTTATGAAAATTAAGGGTAAGAATTGATGTATCCAAAATCTGCAACTTTATACCATAAAAAATGTTTACCACAACTTCATCTTAAAATGAAGATTTGAGCAACGTTTTAGTAGATGAGGACTTGGCTTGATTGGTATGATTCACATTGTTGACAACATTCAATATATTATGTATGTGGGAAATATGTATCGAATTCTCTCAAATTTCCTAATTCTATGATTCTCAACTCACAAGCACACTTGCTATCACACTTTACAAAATGATTCCATGGCCATCGTTATGGTGGATTTGGGTTAGGGACGATTAGACTAGGCTAGAAATGTGGCAACATTTAGTAGGATAGGTTTATTTGACGAGGGTATAGGATACCTATAACAAGATTGTTATATAGTATGCTTAGTTTACAAACTTTTGACCAGGATGTAGTTCTAGGTTAGTAAACACTTAGGGATGTAAACATTGAGGTGAAAATGGATTAAGGAAAAAGGATGTGAGACTTTGAGTATCTAACATTGGAGGAACTGATTTTTTCTAGGGTATCTTTATTTTCAAGAGGGTTGTCTATAACCAATAACTAACAAAGATTAATGATATGCAGATAGAGTTTGGGCGTATTCTGCTTGATCGTTGGAAGGGATGTGGGTTTAGGAGATTAGTGGGAGCTATCTAAGCTAAGGAAGAGTATGATGAAACATAGAATATAAACAATTTCTATGATGGGTGAGTCATCTCATAACCAACAAGAAAACCTAAGAAACGTGATGTCAACACTCTCCCGTCACACTCGCAGGTCGGAAGGTCCATGTCGACTCACAAGATCTTATCTTCTTCCTCGGCCCGAAGAACTGTAACGCTCTTCTATTTCCCTGTAGGGAAATCTGCACCCACAGAACTTTTCACGCGATCCCATCTCTACACTCGGAGGATCGAACTTCGCGACTTCACGAGGTCAGTGGTAGAGAATTGTACCCTCAAGTCCCCGAGACCCGACGACAGTCAACACTACCCTTCCCTTCTATTTCAGAACTTTTCTTATTGCGATTTTTCCACTCGCGATGTCAAACAACTCGCTTTACTGACCCCGACTCCCGATATGTCGAAACCTTGACACACGTGCGAGTTGACTATTCAACGACTTCACTCCATTGGAATTTCGGAGTTCGCAATATCGTGAATCCTAATCCGATTGTATCAGGACTTCTCGCTACGAAACCCCGATGAAGCGTGCCACCTGTCTACCTGCTGACCCCCTGTGGCCCCACACTATTTACTTAGCCGTCGGGATATCGCGTTTCATGATTTCGTGATTTCCTTTGAAATATTACGGAGTTTCAATCCACAAAACCCCGATGTGCGAAATTCACGCGTAAATACAATGATCCTCGTGACTTGGATCTACGGTCCTACCCCTCCTAAGCTTTAAATCCTCTTGGGAATACTTGTGTATCTTGCTTTCACTTCTGTGATATCTAACAACTCACGGAGGTTCACGAATCCTCCTCGGAGAACTCCGACCATCCATTCCTCCTTGACGATTTCTGCGAGAGGAACCAAATTTTCCTCTATGAAGATTAGTTCTTCTGCACGCAAACTTACGACGCTTTCTTGAACGCTCCATGGCACAAACTCCATTTGCTTTTCTTTGATGATTTCTCGAAGGTCCTATACCTCCTAAGCTTTTCCCAACTCTAAATCTTTCAAAGAACCTTGCACGCACTCCTTGCAATAGACATTCGACAACTTGCAAGTGTTAAATCTTTTCGACTCTGCGCACACCTACAGAGTCTTCACACACACACAATGTTGTCTCTCCTAAGCTTCTCAAATGCTCAGACCCCTAAGGGATTTTATCCTTCTTTCTTCTCCCACAGATGGAGAATATAATGCCCTCTTGGCTATTTCTCTCTCAAGAAACTTCTTGCTGAGTCTGGAGGGTGTTCAACAACCCTGTGAAGATCCCTCAGTGGATTCTTCCTCTAAATTCCATAACTCAAAGAGTTCTCTTTTCTTCTGTGCCTATCTGCACAATGTCTCAATTCCCTCCTGGCAGAGTATCTCCTCCTAGAATGTCCAGCAGTTCTGTCCTCTATGCACTCCTTGCACCTGCTCAATGCCCACTTGGCAGAGCCCCTCAAAATCCTTAGTGATTCTGGTTTTCCTTAAGAACTCACATCAGAGTTCTTCCTCAATGCACCATTGTGAATATGCTCAATGCCCACTTGGCAGAGCTTCACAGAACTACTCAGAGTTTCTATCTGTAACTGTGTCCCTCATACACAGCCTTGCCTCCTGAGGTATTCAGTAACCTCACAGGTCTTTCTCTGATTTGTTGATTTCAGCTATGTTCCCACCTGGCACGTCTTTGTTTGAATCCGCAAAATTCAGAAGTGCCTCAGTGCACTGGTATCCAGAAACCGCAGTACTCTATCATGCCCTCCTGGCATGAAACCACAAAGAACCTCAAGCCTGAAATCAAAACAACCTTCAAATGCCTGGCATACATCTACAGCATATAAGAACACTCACAGACATTCATTTAACACACAATAATGCAGGAAAAACTACTCTTTGTATTAAATATGGAAAATGCCTATATTTACAAGGTGTTCCTGAGCATGGCCTGTAACAAGGTCTTGGCTCCTTCTCTATTCTGTTCTCTACTCGCAGATCCTCTATCCTCTCTCGACTTCTCATGCACACACAATGAGATACTAAAATCTCTTTTTACCTGAGGGGGCTCTTCGAGCTCTTCCCTCGAATGTACCTACCCTATTCAATTACATTGAATGGGCTATCTAGTCCAGCATCTAGATCTAGATATCAGCCTTAAAAGCATTAAATGCCTTCCTACTTATGCCTGCACAAAGGCACGGATTCACAGCTCACCAGCTTAAACATTTAATTACATTACATTCAAATTCCAAATGAGGTTGCGCCTCTCTTCAATGCGCAATTTGAATTCACTGACGTGGCTGGCTGGCTGGCTGACTGATGTGGAGAGATGCTCCTACATCATACTTCTTGGCTACAAAATTCATGAGCTCCTACTCATGAGCTTCCCATCTTTGATGTTGAAACCCTCCTGGATCCCAAATCATCCTCTGGAGTTGTTCATCCACTCCATCCTGTTGTTGTTGCTACTGTTGCGCTACTGCTTCTCTTCTGCCTAGCTTTTCCTTGCTGGCAGTTCCTGCTGACTCTACCATCAGCCTTCTGATGTCTTCTATCACTTCGTCCAGTTTCTCTAGTGGTTGGCTTTGTTCATGCAGTCTCCTCAGCTGCAAAACTTTTCGGCACATGGGCAGATCACTGTGATCTCCCACACCTTCTTCATCAGATTCCAACTTCACCTGTTGGATATGCATGCTTTGCACTTTAACCCTTATCTCCGGGGCTTCAATTTTTTCCCACAGATCAACAATGAAAATGTTGTCCTCTTCTTCTTCTTCTTCTTCTTCTGCAAACTGCCATGTTGTAGTCTTTTCAGTCTCCTGGCTGAAAATATTGAGCCATTCCTTAGAATGCTCATCATCCTCTCCTTCTTCTTTTGTTGTCAGCTTCAGTGCTACAACTTCCTGGCTGAATATGCTGAGCCATTCCTCATAATATACATTTTCCTCTCCTTCTTCTGCTTCTGCTTGGGCAGTCTCAACCAACTGCTCCAATTTTTCTCCCCTGACAGTCTCAACTAGCTATCCTCCTGTTGTTGTTGCATCTGCAACACAGATTTCTGCCTCTCCTTGGGCAAGTGGAAGGAATATTTGAATTCCCCCAATCATCATAAGGCTTCTCAAATCCTCCTCTTCTATCAGCTGCACCTACTGATCCAAACTCACCTCTGAGTTTATGAGATTCTCAGATAGTCTCATTTGTTCATCCTTGCCCACCGAGAAATATGGGATTTTCCTGTTTCCCTCCTAGCAGACTATGAGATCAACCGATCCCATCTTCATCAACACTCCTTGATGAATTGAAATCACCTCTGAGTCCATGAGACTTTCAGACAGTTTCGTATTCTCATCTCTACCCACCTAGCGATTTGAGATGCTCCAACTTCCCTCCTGGCAGTCCATGGAATCAACTGATTCCATCTCTACTCCTTTTCCCACCTCGAAAACTGGAAGCCCTTCACTACCCTCCTGGAAGTCTTTGAGATCCCACAACGACCTCATTTATTGCCCTCCTGGCAATGTGAAATTCCCTGGCTTCCCTCATGACAGTCTCTGAGATCCCGCAACGATCTAAGCTCTTTGTTGACCTGGCAATTTGGAATTTCTACTCTGCCCTTTTTGTAGTTCTTGAGATCCTCAGCTGATCCCATTTCACCCTCTGCGTCATTGAGACCTCTCCCAGTCTCTGTTTCACATGCCTGAACCATCTCCTCAGGTCCATAGAGGTTTTTAGTATGCCTCAACCATCCTTTTAACAATCTTCACTGTATTATGACCATCAACTCCTTGACTGACCATTTTTCTTTTGCCTTCCTCATAGGCCATTCATACATCCATCTCGGCTTTTCTTTCTGATGCATATGCAATGCAAGCTTTTGTATTTCTTTCTTTATATCATCGATCTCTTCATATATATCTTTTTGGCTCCATATCTCGGAGTTTTTCCTTCCAGCATACCTACGACCTTCAGTAACCATGTTGTTGTCTCTATCTGCTCTCCTAGAAAACTTGTTGTTTTCACTCTACAAATCTGAGTGCTTCATCCTCTTCTACAGTCCTACTGACTTTCTTCTCGATTGTTGCTTGTCCGCGAACAATCACCACAAAGGTTCAGTACTTTGTTTTTCTTCCTTTTCCTTCTCCCTCTTCTTGAAATATACAAGCAAGAATCAGGCTCTGATACCACTTGATGTCAACGCCCTCCTGTCACACCCGCAGGTTGGAAGGTCCACGTCGACTCACAGGATCTTATCTTGTTCCTTGTCCCGAAGAACTGTAACGCTCTTCTATTTCCCTGTCAGAAAATATGCACCCACAAAACTTTTCACGTGATCCCCTCTCTACACTCGGAGGATCGGACTTCGTGACTTCGTGAGGTCAGTGGTCGATCATTGTACCCTCGAGTCCTCGAGACCTGACGACAGTCAATGCTAACCTTCCCTTCTATTTCAGAAATTTTCTTATCACGATTTCACCACTCACGATGTCAAGAAACTCGCTTTACCGACTCCCGACTCCCGATATACCGAAACCCCAACACAAGTGGGAGTTGAATATTCAACAACTTCACTCCATTGGCATTTCGGAGTTCGCAATATCGTGAATCCTAATGCGATTGTATCAGGACTTCTCGCTACGAAACCCTGATGAAGTGTGCCACCTATCTACCTGTTGACCCCCTGTGGGCACACACTATTTACTTAGCCATCGAGATATTGTGTTTCACGATTTCATGATTTCCTTTGCAATATTATGGAGTTTCAATCCACGAAACCCTGATGTGCGAAATTCACGCGTAAATCCAATGGTCCTCGTGACTTGGATCTATGGTCCTACCCCTCCTGAGTTTTAAATCCTCTTAGGAATACTTGTGTATCTCCCCTGCACCTCCACGAGATCTAAAAACTCACGGAGATTCACGAATCCTCCTCAGAGAACTCCGACCGTCCGTTCCTCCTTGACGATTTATGCGAGACAAACCAAATTTTCCTCCGTGAATATTAGTTCATTTACACGCAAACTTACGACACTTGCTTGAACGCTCCACTTCACAAACTCCCTATGCTTTACTTTGATGATTTCTCGAAGGTCCTATACCTCCTGAGCTTTTCCCAACTCTGATTCTTTGAGAGAACCTTGCACACACTCCTTGCGGCAGACATTCGAAAACTTCCAAGTGTTCAATCTTTTCGACTCTGCGCACACCTGCAGAGTCTTCACACACACACAATGTTTTCTCTCCTGAGCTTCTCAAATGCTCAAAAAACTAAGGGATTTTATCCTTCTTTATTCTCCCACAGATGGAGAATGTAATGCCCTCCTAGCTATTTCTCTCTCAAGCAACCTCTTGCTGAGTCTGCAAGGTATTCAACAACCCTGTGAAGATCTCTCAGTGGATTCTTCCTCTAAATTCCAGAACTCAAAGAGTTCTCTTTTCTTCTGTGCCTATCTGCACAATGTCTTAATTCCCTCCTGGCAGAGTATCTCCTCCCAGAACGTCCAGTAGTTCTGTCCTCTGTTCACTCCTTGCACCTTCTCAATGCCCACTTGGCAGAGCCCCTCAGAATCCTTAGTGATTCTAGTTTTCCTTAAGAACTCACAACAGAGTTCTTCCTCAATGCACCACTGTGCATATCCTCAATTCCCACTTGGCAGATCTTCACATAACTCCTTAGAGTTTATGTCTGCAACTGTGTCCCTCATACACAGCCTTGCCTCCTGAGGTATTCAGTAACCTCACAGGTCTTTCTCTGAGTTGTTGATTTCAGCTATGTGCCCACCTGACACGTCTTTGTCTGAATCCGCAGAATTCAGAAGTGCCTCAGTGCACTGGTATCCAGAGACCATAGTACTTTGTCATGCCCTCCTGGCATGAAACCACAAATAACCTCAAGCCTGAAATCAAAACAACCTGCAAATGCCTGACATACATCTATAGCATATAAGAACACTCATAGACATTCATTTAACACACAGTAATGCAGGAAAAACTGCTCTTTGTATTAAATATGGAAAACACCTGTATTTACAAGGTGTTCCTAAGCATGTCTTATAACAAGGTCTCGACTCCTTCTCTCTTCATCTCTCTACTCGTAGATCCTCTATCCTCTCTCAACTTCTCACACACACAAAATGAGATACTAAAATCTATTTTTACCTGAAGGGGCTCTTCGAGCTCTTCCCTCCAATCTACCTACCCTATTCAATTACATTGAATGGGCTATCTAGTCTAGCATTTGGATCTAGATCTCAGCCTTACAAACATTAAAGGCCTTCCTACTTACGCCTGCACAAAGGCACGACTTCACAGCTCACCAGCTTAAACATTTAATTACATTAAATTGAAATTCCAAAGGAGGTTGCACCTCTCTTCAACACATGATTTGAATTCGTTGATGTGGTTGGTTGGATGACTGACTGACATGGAGAGATGCTCCTGCATCAAAACATTGGATATTTTGACACTAAAAAACAATCCCAAACTAGTGAAATTCTATTTAAATGAATGGTTCTCACTAGAATTCAACACTAGTGTGAAAGTTTGAGTGACATTTGAGGATGCCCTATATTTTATACTTCTAAACTTTTGTCCTTTCAATGCTTAATACCTAGTATAACAAATGGCTTAGGGACTTTTCTAATTTCAATGACCATTTGTTTTGGTTATCGATAGGTGTAACATAGTTTCTATGTTTTTTTTGCACTTAGATGATTATAGCTTGAGATCCATTTATGGCATGCTCTAGTACTAGTTTTCCAAACTTTCATACATTTATACTCAATTACTACTTGGTTGAGTGAGTGTTATGGAAATACCCTTGTGAAAAAATGAATCTAAAATCTTTCAGGTATTACGAGATCCTCAACACTTGATGCATGTTGGTTTGCGTCTATTGTTAAACTGGAATTAACATTACCATTTTCTTTCTTTAGGTAATTGGACATTTTTAGGTAGCTAAGAGGCAAAGTCTTAAGGATCAAGTTGTAGAAATTATCTTGATTTTATTTTCAAATGGATAAAATACGTGATTGGAAAAATTCAAAGACAAGGTATAATTTCTTTTGTATGATATAATATAGAATATGTTTTTATTTTAAACTGCAGTGGTTTATCTTTAAGTGATGTGCAAATTGGTTGTATGTAGAATGTCAAAGAAATATCAAGATGGGGTTGAAGAGTGCATAGAGTTTTATATGAGGCATTCAAAGGATAATAAGATCACAAGATACCCTTGCAAAAAATTTTGCAATGTTGCAGTACTAACGTTTGAGGAAGTATGCAAACACTTGATGATTCATGGTATAATGAGTTCATATAAAATTTGGTTTTTCCATGGAGAGAGCACTACTAGTGAGGTATGATCATAATATATTATTGAATTAAATTATCATTTCCATTACGATAATATTAATTATATAATTCACTTTACATTAGATAAAATATGATTTGTCTTTTTATGTCTCTCCTGGGAACCTATATTTGACAAAGGAAAGAAAAACTATGCAAATGAGATGCATGAGTTTTCTCGATAAATTTCACATTTATTGGTACACACTTATGTAATGCAAGTGTTTACAATCTTATGTATTCCTTATTGTATTAGGGTCAATTATATTTAAAAATATTCATTTTCCCTGAGAATGTCCTATATGAACAATATTGATGTTTCTTATTTTCTTTTCTTTACATTATATTTTGTGATATCCAATTTACAGGGCGATGAACACATACTCAAACATTAAGATCATAATCATGTTGATGAGTCTAGGAAATTGTTTCTGAATGATATTGAAGTTCCTGGGAATGACAATGATAATGATGAAACCATGGTTGATAACCATATGGTTCAAATGGAGAATGATGTTTATGAATTCTTTAATGAAAATCCATACGTGAATTGTAAAAATGTCTAAGTAGCATCAATGGATGAAATGAATGATATCAATCAATATCAAAAGTTAGTTGATGATGCTATGAAACCGTTGTACCCAGTTTGCACTAGTTTCACTAAGTTATTGGCCACTGTGAAATTGTACAACCTTAAAGTGAAAAATGGATGGTCTGACACAAGTTTGACCCAAGTGTTTAAATTAATGAAATAAATACTTCCAAAAGAAAATACACTTCCAGATTCTACATATGTTGCAAAATAGTTGATTAAATCATTAGGTTTGGACTATGAAATGATACATGGATTCCAAAATTATTGCATTTTATACTAGGGAAAATATGAAAGTAAAGATAAATGCCCAAGATGTGGTAAATCTGGATGGAAGATTGATGCTCATTCTAGAAAGGTGCATAAAGGTGTTTCGACCAAAGTGATAAGGTATTTTACTTTAGTACCAAGGTTGAAGAGAATGTATAGTTATGATTTGAAGTATTTTAATTCCATTATTGCATGCACATTTACGTACTACCTACTCACAAAAACTCATCTTTACTCATATTAAGTATTGCAATGTATATATTATAAAAAAACATTTGTTATAGCTCTACACACATCTAGCGGAAAATGAGATGACATCATGAGAATGCAAGTGATGATAGAATGATGTGCCACCTAGTTAATATCCCAACATGTAAAACTATATATTGCAACTAGCCTAATTTTTCCAATCATCCTCACAATGTATGACTTGTAATGGAAGTGAATCGATTTAATCCTTTTGGAAACTTGAGTTGTGCATATAGTGTTTTTCCAGTAGAACTAGTAATATAAAGCCTTCCACCATGGTTATGCACGAAAAAGAACTTTTATATGTTGTCATTTTTAATATATGGTCCCAAGCAACGATGAAATGACATAGATGTTTTTTTGGAGCCTTCGGTTGATGAACTAAAGGTAACATGGGATGAAGGGGTAAGGACATATGTTGGTCAATCAAGGTCCTTTTTTAATATGAAGGCTATATTGGTGTGGGAAATCGTTGACTTTCATACTTATGAAAATATGGTTGGTTGCATGACTAAGGATTTTATGCATGTACTATATGTGGAAGGAACACAGATTCATAGTATCTCAAATGTAGTAGGAAGTGTGTGTACATGTGACATAGGAAATATGTTCCATTAAATTATAAGTACCGTTTTAAAAAAGGACAATTTAATGGGAAGCCTAAGCATCACATTGCACCTAAAATTGTAAAAGTATGAGATATTTTTACATAAATAGAAGGAAATGAAGAAAATTGGGAGAAAAGTGAAAGTAAATAAAGAAAGATAAATATCAAAAAAGGTGAAAATTCAAACATTGTCATGTGGAAGAAAAGGTCAATTCTATTCAATTTTCCATATTGGGAGGTATGTACACTCTACCGACACTAACTATAGGTAATTATTAAATGTATGATGCTTAACGTATTTTAGTATGTTGATATGTTTTATTTGAACCTATTTTATAGTTTTTCCTTCATATATTCATGATTTCATTCTGATACGATTGGATGCAGAAACTCCTAGTATGCCACATTTTATATGTTATGCATATACAAAAAAAAATGTATGTGAAAGTAATCTTGGAACCCTTCTAGATATAAAAGGAAAATCAAAGGATGGAAAAATTCCCCGTGATGACTTACACTAGTTGCGTATAAGGAGATCACTATGGCCACAAGATCAAGGAAAATAATATTTCTTCCACCCGCACAACACACTCTTTCAAAAAACGAGAAAGAGACACTTTGTGTTGTTTTGTTCACTTTAAAAGTAAAGTGCCTGATGGTTATAGTTAAAATATTATAAATCATATATATATGGAATATCTCGAGTTTCATATCATTAAATCACTTGATCGCCATGTTCTCATGCAACAAATCCTTCTGGTAGCATTTTGTCATGTGCTACCAAAAGCAGTGTGAATCACCATTTGTAGGATTCACTTCATTTTTAGGTTAATTTGTGCAACAATGGTGGATCCTACATATCTTGAAACTTAGAAGATGATGTCATGGAGACATTATGCTTACTAGAAAAATATTTACCCCATCATTATTTCATATAATGATACATTTGAATGTATAATTGGTACGAGAGTTACATTTTTTTGGTCGAGATACATGCTGATGGATGTACCCTTTTGAAAGGTTAGTGAAGTTTTAGAGTGTACAAACCCATGTAAATTCCAACATATTATTTTTATATAGTACATTGCTAACAATTATTTATTCATACTCTTCATTTGACTGCAAGTTTGATGCGGTTTTTCTTCATGAACATGGAAGTTTACAAAAGTTATGTGAAGAACAAGAATATGCCCGAAGGGTGAATAGATGAAAACTATAGTGTGGAGGAATCCATCAAATATTTTGTTGGATATGTTGAATGTATGGAATATATTGGAAGCATGCCTAATAGAAATGAGGCTTGAGATGATGAAGAGGGAGATCTTGATCACTATGGGAAGGCATTATCTAGTGGGAATTCTTTTGAAATGGATAATATCAATTTGTTACAATCCCATAGGTGGGTCTTGTGCAACATATATGAAGTTCGACGTTGTATAAATTAAGTAATTATCATGACCTTAGAAAACTATTTTTTATTAAAATCTATTTAAATACTTTGAAAATGATGTTCATTGATATTACTGGAAAATAGGATGCACCTGAGTGAAATCACCAATAAAAACATCCAAGCCCAAAAGGATGAAGCATTTCTACAAAAGATCCATAACCAATAATTTGGTGATTGGTTAAGAAAATAGGTAATGATATGTTCATTATATTATAATTATTTATAATTCATTGAAAAAGACTATTATGATGTATGAAATAAGGATCCTTTTATGTAATTTGAAATTGCATGGTTTTCTAATGACATTTAATAATTTACAGGTGGAAGGAAAATAAAATATTTTTGATACCCTTAAATGGTTGGCACATGGCCCAAGGAAATATGCAACTAAGTATGAGGGATAACTAATCAATGGGTGTAGATTTCATATTAAAATAATAGAGAATCCTAGGACCACCCAAAATAGTGTTGGGTCCATAGATTCACTAACATTAATGAGATCAAGTGCAAAACAAAATAATCCAATATGTCAAACGACAACATATTATGGAGTGATCCAGGAAATAATCATATTGGACTACTATTGTGTGAAGTGTTGAAACATATTTTAAATTCTTTAATCTGAAGAATAAAGCCTTCCATTTTGGGTTTCGGTTTTTCATAAAGTATAAGCTTCGTTTTATTTCCCAAAAGCCCAGTACTGATTTCATGAAAAACTTTATTCTTTAAATAATAAAAGGCAAAAAAACTAAAATGTTATAAGAGTCCCGACACTTTTTCTATAAAGTTATTTTTTAATCATGATAATATTAAAACCTAAAGGAGTTAAGATTAACTTTAAAAAGTTTTCAAGATTCAGGGTTTGCTGAGAACATATGTTTCAATACATATTGAATCACGAAATCCTGATCCCCGGTTTCTAGAGAAAATGAGAGTTAGTTCAAATTCTGATTAATTAATTCACTAACATGAAAAGTTAAGGATTAAGTTAATCATATCGCGATTTCGGTATTCGGGGTTCAACAATAACATATCTCTTGGCAACACGAACCCCGAAATCTCAAAACGCGTAATCCGAACTTAAAATCTATGCTAATATAAATTAATTATGTTTGGAGGTTAATCCTTAATCCTAATTAATTAATTTGCTAATATCGAAATTTAAGGCTTAATTCAATCATTTCGCAATTTCGGAAATCGAAATTCATTGATGACATACTTCCTGTCAACATGATCCCCAAAATCTCGAAATGCTTAATACCGATCAATCATTTTGCTAAAACGAATTTAAGTCCTAACTAATCTTGTCGTGATTTCACGATTTCGGAAATCGGGATTCATCAATGACATACTTCTTGTCAAATCGATACCCGAAATCTCGAAACAAAAAATCTTGACTCTTAATCTGTGATTAGTATAAATTAACTTTGTTTTGAAACCATGATTAATGACAATCAATCTTTTTAAGTTTCGTTCACATTTCAGTTTCCGATTTTTAAATTCAAAAGCGCCAAAATGCGGCCACTTAAATAAAGAATAACTAGTGATATGTGACACTAATGCGTATCTTAGTAAATATCTATTGCATTAAATGTATTGAATTCTTGTCTGTTGTGTCAGTCCCTTCATCATTAAATGAATTAAAAGAGATTTTGAAGGTCTGTGTTTCGCAACATTTTATGTTTTATACTATCAAGCGCAAGACGCATTCAACCGAGCTCATACACTCCTTTTCTGTGATAGGTTTTCCATCTAACTTAAAGTCATG
The DNA here is from genome assembly GCA_009831015.1 of Picea engelmannii. Classification (NCBI taxonomy): domain Eukaryota; kingdom Viridiplantae; phylum Streptophyta; class Pinopsida; order Pinales; family Pinaceae; genus Picea; species Picea engelmannii. The sequence goes on from ML796173.1 coordinate 194,859, forward strand.
GCACCAAAAAAGGCACCGAAGAAGAGTGAAGATACAGAAGAAGGAGATATCATATCTGATACTACACCACATGCTATCGACTCAATTAAATCTTGGACAAAAATCTCTGAATTCTTGGAATACGAATTCAAGAATTCTCATACCAATTCTAAGAATCACTATTCGGATATAGAAAAATCAGAGCTTCATAAGATCATGGTGCACCCTCGGCTTATGGTGTACAACGATATGATCAGTTGGGCCACGGAAAAGGTTGATATTTCGATGAGGAGAATATTAAATGATCAAGGGGTCATTGTCGGCTCATTCAGGCCAAAACATATACAAGTAATGTATAATCTCTCACCAAATCCTAAGTACTCCTTTAATGTCGAGTTTTTAGTTGAATTTCAAAGGAAAGAGTGTACTGAGGTAGAACAAACTTATGCTGATTTAATTAGAGATTGGTGGAGATGTCCATCAAATTTTAGGGACGATACCCATGGGGTTTATGCCACGACATGTTTGAACGAATACATGGTCTATGTAGCCATAATGTTGTGTAGACTTTTCGGGAAAAAGGATGCCTACCATTTTCCTATAGATTGGGTGCCTTTTTTGGAAGAATCTTCAGAAGGATTTGATTTCAACTGGAATAAGATTATCTCTGATAACCTAGTTCAAGAAGTTTCAAACTACAAAGTTGCAAAATATAAAGGTCAACTAGTGGCCTTTAATATGTTAGCGTACATTCTGTATGTGATTTGCTTTGTGACTCCATTCCCCCTGATCAATTGGAGTTGGAACATAACTTGCCCCGAGCCCATTCATGAATATCATTCTAGACTTTGGGAAGAAAATGCTAACGATGCATTTTATGAAATTTTTCATTTCATAATAATTCCAATTCACAACATGTTTTATGGTTGTAAACCCCCTTGCATTTTTGAGTCGGTCTCGGGAAATCTCAAAGCAATAACAGACTGGTTTATTGATGAGAAATTATCTTATATTAGGGTTTATGGGTGCTCAATTCCCCCTCATGCACTTATGAAATTCCTCCCGGACAGATTGGTATTGAGGGAGGTAGCACATCCAATAGTGAAAGGTGGTATTGTAATAGAGCTAAAAAATAGCTCAAAAGAAATCTTGGCCAATCTTCCCTGTGTATGTCGGGAAATTTTCATTACTGAACCTTGGCCATTCTAAAGTAGAGGCTGAAGCATTAGAAGAAATAAAAGTGGTATATATTGAGCACAAAAAGCATGACCCTTATCAATTAGTAAGCAGACATTTGATGCACAGTAATTTGAAAGCTTATGAGCATGAAACATCTATTTATGATGATATTTTCAAGGAGGTTAAAACTTATGAAGAAGTATTGAACACGGTATAGGCCATGTCACCTAACTCATAGGTTGGTTTCATGTCATTCCAGAGTGATAGACGAAGTTGTTTACCAAAGAATTTGCAGGGTGAATCCACAACCCCTCCTCTAGAGAAGGTAGGGCCTCCCCCAGGATTTGAAATAAATGTACAGGATAAAGCAAATACAAAAGGAAAAATGAAGGAGAGTGAAATGCCTTCGCAAGAAACAAAAGTCCCCCAAACAAAAAAATTAGAGGCAGGGAAAGGAAAGGAGTTAGAAACACCTTCAAAAATCCTTGAGAATTTTCTGAAAAAGGTAGGAGGAACAACATCGATAGAACTTGGAAGTCTCATTACTTCCCTGACTCCATTGCAGTCTAATTATGGAAACCCCCATGAGGGACCTCAATATGATAGTGATCTTGAGCCTATTTCTAGGGATGAGATTCCTTCATCCGATTAATTTTTCAATAAAAAGAGGAAGGTTATCCTAAAATAGGAGATGCATCCAAGAGGATATATGATGATTAAAAAGCACAAAATCATTATAGATGGACAAAAACTTAAGGAAGGAGAATTCTCTACAGAGATAGCAAGCACAATGGGAGCCTTAGCATCAGGGAATTTATACTGTGTGGGTAGTTTGACAACTATGTTGGAACATAAAGACCAAATGATAGCTCAGCTACAGGGTCAATTGAAAGAGACCGAAAGAAATATCAATTGGGGAATAAAAAAGGGTCTAGAACAAGCTAGATTAAATGATATTCAAGAGATTCATAAAATGAAAGAAAGCTTAGAGAAAGCAAACCAGAAAATACAGATCACTCAAACACAAGTCATAAAGCAAGAGGAAATAAATAAAGAACTACAAGGTAAGATTAATTCCATTTCAAGTCAAGTGGTTGAGCTCGAAATCTTGCAGGCCCAGGTATTGGAAATACATATGAAGATAGAAAAAGAAAAACAGAGAGTGTTTTTTAATATATAATTTGTCTATAATTACTTTTAGGAAACTAATAAATCCTTGGAAGATATTCTCCAGAAAGAAAGATAAGTAAAAGTGGCCAGAATGACTTTCCAAAAAGCAGTGGCTCTTTCAACAAAGGAGGAGGTCGGAAAGATTTAAAAACTGTTTGTTTCAGAGAAGGTTAAAGGAGATGTAATACTCAAGGTGTGGGAGGAAGACCTTGCAGAAAACAAAAGAATAACCAGGGAGGTCAATGATGATTGTCAAAGAATTTTTGATCTTTCAGAAAAAGGTTCTTTGAACATTGGAAAAAACAATTGTCCTGGGTTGTTAGGAGAAATAAATATTGTCAAGCATCAATTAAAATTTAAAGAAGATCTGGAAGAAATTTAGGCAGACATTCCACAAATAAAAGTAATCAATGTTACTCAGATTGACAAATGGACAGTAATGCTTAAGTTAAAGCTACAAACTATTAAGTTTATGAGAAAGATAATCGAAGATCGTCTACCAGAATTGCAGAGAAAGTTTTTCTTATTTGAAGCAAAGGATATACCAGAAGCTCCCAGAGTTTTATTGTTGTTTTTGGGCAAATGTATTCATTGTCTTAAAGAAGAAGGAGCAGGTTCATCAACGCAGACATAAAATATTGTTTTGAAGATTTTCATCATTGGAATAATGAAGTAGTTAGAATAGAAATGTAAACGGTTTGACATTGTTCATTCATGTAACCGTTAGTATTAGGAATTTAATTAATCACCAATGAGAAAAATGTTGAGTGACCATATATAAATACATTTTCACAAGACTGAGAAGAGGCTTTTTGGTTTTGAGGACAACTGATTGTATAAAAAAGTTTTCAATCCATTTTGATATAAATAATGCAGACGAGATTCTGAATTCTATCAACTTGAAGCTATGTGTTCTTTAACCCTATTTACAATATATTTCTATGTTTCTCTTTCAATGTCTTTCTAATGGATGATCAACTACAAGTTTATTTCATATATCTTTTGTAGTTTGAATTGATTTGGTTATCAAATTATTTACAGCTTTTCCTTTGAAATTGCTATCAGTAATTTTAGGACATGTAGATCATTTGAACGATAATATTTAAAACTTCATTAGAAATCTCGTTTTCCTCTTTACTTCTTGTTACAATATGAGATTCTTTCATGATTAAAGCCTCATATTTTTTTAGCAGTATTTCTTTGTTATTCTACTATTTTCAAAACTGTTTCAAGTCTAGGAAACGACCTCACCTGTTATTATGTTATTATTTTGAATTTCAAAACTCAGTTTCCTATTCTCATCACTTAAAAACTAAAGAAACAATTTATCAAATTCTTTCATAATTAAATATAATTTTACTCTCCATCACTGTCCCAAATAACAGACAACCCAACATAGAACATGGCCTCCAAGATCAAACTAGCATTGCTTTAAAAAAAATTAATACTATTCTGCAAACAACAACTAACCGGGCTGAATTAGAATGTTCATGGGCGGCTATTGAGAGAGATATCAACATCCAAGAACAACGGGAAGCTAGACAGAGGTAGTTGAGAAACTGACTCTGATTTACCCTTCCTTTTTATTCTTACCCTTTAATTACCTTTACCTTTACGGATGCCTTGATGGTATACTTTACAGCCTTAAAGTATAAAATCAAGAAAAACATCTTTTTGGCACCCTTGCTAGGGAACGAAGAAACAAAACTTTTCCCTGGGAAGAACGACATTGACACTTTCTTTCTTTGATAGTGAACAAAGATAGAATACCTTCTAAGGCTACCTTATATTTTTCACTTGGCAACTCCACAATAAGTAAATTGGCTATTAGCTGAAAGAACACAAGAAAGAATCCAGATGATAAATAGACCTCGCCAGTCTTTGATCCGAAAAATATTTTAAAATCATGAAGATCCCTTAGAAAAATCATCTCACCTATACATACTATTTGTCAACCTGATTTTACGTAGTTGAACATTCAGGAAATCCTTGAGATATCCATCTCTCTTCCCCTGTCATACGATACGTTCTCTTTTCCTAAGGTATTTTCCCCATATTTCTGTGAACCTACTCCTCACACATTCTGAGCCTCAACCTCAAATCTATCAATGGATACACATGGAGGTGCTGGAGCTGGCGGTGGTTCCCCAGGGGGGACCAGCAGGTGGCCAAGCACTGCTTCCTGGAATCTTTGCTAAAGTAGCTACTAGATATGCCCCCCTTGTCCTCCTAGTTCCCCTACACGATCTTCCTGAAAATTGTATGACAAGCCTTCCCAAATTTATAGGGGAAGGATATTTGACCACTCAATAACATATAAACTTCTTTGACCAATTTGTCGACATCCTCAGAATAGAACACAAAGATGTTTATTCTAGACTCCTTGTTCAGAATTTCAAAGGATAGGTGAGGACCTGGTTCTGATCCTTAGCAGCCAGATCTCTAAGATCTTACGAAGAACTTGAAAGAACTTTTATTAGACAATGTGGGGAGAGGAGGGACCACCTCTACTAACTAACTGAATTCAGAGCCCTTAGAAAGAAAAACTCAGAATCTGTTCTAAAGTTCATGCAAAGGTTTAACAAGTTGTATAATAAAATCCTGGTTGAGGTCAAACCTTCTCAACCCACAGTAAAGGTGGCTTTTGTTGGTGCCTTTGATCCCAACTTTGCCCTATTATTGAGAGAAAGGAGATCAACAGATCTCATGAAAATTCAAGATTGTGCTCTTGATATTAAATCGAACATGATGGCATCAGGGAAATTAAAAGATAAAATAGAAACCGGGAATAAAGAAAATAGAAAATTCAAAGAACAAGGTGGATCCTCAGGATCAGGTAAATCTTGAGGAGATAAAATAGACAAAATGGCTAGGGTAATTGGAGAAATTTCAAATAAAATCTCAAAAATGGAACTAGATAAATCAAAAAGGGAGAATTTTCCTAGGAAGGATTTTAGAAGGAATTCTGATCCTCAGGCCCCATAGAAAATAATTAAAAATGAAGATCAAAAGATCCCAACCCCCTTCAAAAGTGAAAACTTCATTGGAGAGGAAGATCTAGAAAATTTTTAAGAGTTCGATGATGATATTAATAATCTTAGACATGATAATAAATCACCTTATTTATCAAGACAAGATTACGAAAAATATTTAAGTAATGAAATTAGATCAAAGGACGATGTTAGCAATGATACTTCTGAAGATCTGGCATATCAGGGTATCGTAGATGATATTATTTCCAAAATTCACGAGAAATATAATTTGAGACCTAGGAACAAGAGTCTTCCAACCGCCCAAACAAAAAATATTTTGCCTAGAGGCGAAACTGATGAAGCAAATCCAACTGTTACTAAGAAAAAAACTGCAAAAACCGAAACCGCTGACACACAGCCTATCAAGTTAAAGTCAGTAGGAACACTCGCTGAGAAAACAAAGGATCCTCTGACTAAAACCAAGTCCACACCACAAAGAAAAGATGAAAAGAAAGGAATCGAGGCCCCAAACATAGAAAGTGACAAGGCCCTAGGAAATTTTAATCTGGAAAATGAAATAAATAAAATCAAAATCCATATCCCACTTCTTGAACTGGCTAAAAATCCCATATACAGAAAACAAATTGCCAAAATGATTAGCTTTTCAGAAGACGAAAGCCAGGTTGATGTCATCAACTTAGAATATGACAAGCCAAACATAGTTTTTGGTCTGCATTTCAAAGGTGCGAGAGACACTGTAGCCCCATTTTATATCACTTTAACCTTGTTTGACCACCTACTTCATAAATGCATGCTAGATTCTGGAGAATCTCACAATGTGATGCCAAAAGCCATTATGGAGAAACTAGGTCTCGAAATCACCAAGCCATATGGAGACTTATATTCATTTGATTCAAGAAAGGTCAAATCCATAGGCATGATTAAAGACCTGGTTGTAGGTCTGGCACAAATACCCACAAAAATCATTCTTATCAATGTAGTGGTCACTAACATCCCTCTGAAGTATGGAATGATGTTATCTAGATCATGGGGTTCCAAGCTTGGAGGATCTCTTTGGCTTTACATGACATACGCAACGATTCCAGTTTTTGGAGGAGAATACATGCGTCTTTACAGAGAAACTAGTTTGGCATTCACGATAGGTGATCCACATAACCCAAATAAACATCCTGTAATATTGTTGACCAAGATTTAGGAAATTGTATATTATCTATTGATGATGATTTTGAAGTAGATATAGACGAAAGTTGTACGAAAGAAAACTCAAAAAAAGAAAAAAAGAAAAAGAATGTATATAGTACTGGTATATGGAAAATGTTTTTTTGACGGTGCTTCATCCTACCTAGGGGTTGGATAAGGGGTACTCCTTGTGGATCTTGATGATCAATTTGTAATCCCTTTTTCAAATAGGCTTCAGTGGAATGTGGACTGCACAAAAAATGTATGCGAGTATGAAGCCTTAGTGTTAGGGCTAGAATCTGTAAGGAGAATGAAAATAAAAAACCTTGAGGTCTTTGGTGACGCCGAGCTAATCATTAAACAAGTAAATTGACAATATCAAGACAAAAATCCTAGGTTGGGGTCCTACAGGAATTGTGTCTGGGATCTGATTGAAAATTTCTTCTCCTCGGTCAAAGTTCGTTTCATTCCTCAAAATGAAAACAACCAGGTCGATGTGTTAGCTAAGGCAGCCTAAACTTTCACACCTCTCACCATGTTTAAACTAAAATACCACATACAAATGAGGCACCGACCTTCTAGACCAAATAACATACATCATTGGCAAGTCTTTGAGGTTGATGAACAGCTTCGCAAATTTTTGGAATCTATAGGCGAGTTTGCCGAAATGCATTCTGGACAAGAAAACCAAAACAATCCTATTTGGATCATGCAGGAAGGGGAGGACCCTCAAGAGTTCCATGATAAAATCGTGAATCATTGAATGCTTGTTCTTAAAAATAATCAGATCCCCAAGGGTTTGATTCCCTTGGGAATATTATTCAATCAAGATGATATCCCTTCAAAATCCACTCTACATCCTCAACTTGAAGAAGTTGACGATTGTGACATAGGTACTAAAGAAAGCCCTTGGTTGGTTAAGCTATCCAAGTATCTATCCCCTGAAATAAAAAATAAATATACAGATTTTGTTAGAAAGTAAAAAGATGTTTTTTCTTAGTCATATGAAAAGATGAGAACCTATGACACCTTTGTGATCGAACATAAGATACACCTGAAGCCTGGTGTCAAACCCCTTAGACAAAAACTCAGACAAATTAATCCTATTTTATTGCCCGTGATCGAAAAGGAAGTCAAAAAGCTCTTAGATGCAAAGATAATCGTACCACTGAGATACTCAGATTGGGTAGCAAACCTGGTCCCCGTTAGAAATAAAAATGGGGAAATTAGAGTGTGTGTCGATTTTAGAAATCTTAATAAGTCATCCCTCAAAGATAATTACTCCCTACCCAAAAATGGATCATGTTTTAGAAAAAGTAGCTAGGGAAAATAGGATGTCAATGATCGACAACTTTTCCAGGTATAATCAGATCGTCGTCTGTGAACAAGATAAAGAAAATAAAGCCTTTACCACTCCTTGGGGTACATTTATGTATGATAAGATGCCTTTTGGTTTGATGAATACAGGTGCTACTTTCCAATGGGATTTGGATATCACTTTCATTGGCGAAAGAGACAAATTTGTGGTTATCTATCTTGATGATCTAACTTCTTTTTTTAAATCTGATGATGATCATCTGATACATCTCAAGAAGACGTTTGAAAAATGCCACAAATTTGGTTTGTCTTTAAACCCCAAAAAGTCTCACTTCACTATGAAAGAAGGTAAACTTTTGGGCCATATTGTGTCTCGAGATGGAATTAGAATTGACCCTAAAAGAGTTGAATCTAGAGACATAATAAATATTCCTAGGAATGTAAAAGAGATTCAGTCATTCTTAGGAAAAATAATTTTTTTAAGAAGATTCATTCCAAACTTTGTTGAAATCGTGAAATTGATCACAGATATGTTAAAGAAAAACAATTAAGTGAAATGGACAGTAGAGGCCAAAGCATCATTTTCCTGCACCAAGAATGTTGTAAGCGAGGTGCCCATACTAGAAAGCCCTGATTATCTAAAGGATTTTCTTATTTTCTCTTTCGCCTTCGAACACACACTTGCCGCAGTTCTCCTTCAAAAAAATGAAGAAGGTTTCGAGCAACCGATAGCCTTTTTTAGCGAAAGTCTTAGAGACATCAAACTTAAATATAATATAATGGAAAAACAAGCATATGCTATGGTGAATGCGTTAAAGGCTTTCAGAACCTATGTGTTGCAGTCTAAGGTGATTGCATATGTACCCACTAGCTCTGTAAAAGATATTTTGGTTCAGTCTAATAGTGATGGAAAAAGAGGACGGTGGCTTGCCAAAATTCAAGAATTTGATTTGGAGATTAAACCAATGAAACAAGTGAAGGGGAAGGGTTTAGCTAAACTCTTAGTTGAATCAAATTTTAGAGCTCTCAGGATAAATTCCTTACATAGAAGTGAAGAGTGTGTGGACATGAATGAACTTGATGAACAAATAGTTGAAATTAGAATCGAGGAGAAATTTGCTTCATCAAATTGGTACAAAGACCTACTGTCCTACCTATTGACTTTGAAGTGCTCGAGTGACTTACCCCCATCCAAAGCCATAACGTTGAAGTTTCATGCGGTCAAATATTGTATATCTGAAAGACAATTTTATTGGAAGGACCCACTTGGCTTCCTGTTGGTTTGTTTGGTCGAATCATAAACAAAAATGGTCATAAGACAATTTCACGAAGGAGTATGTGGAGGACACCACGCCTGGAGGGAAATGGCTTATAAGATCTTGAGGGCAGGGTATTATTGGCCCAAAATTTTCTCGGACATCTATGCCAAGGTCCGAACTTGAAACCCTTTCCAATTGTTCACAGGTAGGCATAAACTCCCAACGATGCCATTGGTTCCAGTCAAAACAGAAGCTCCTTTTCAGTAGTGGGGATTAGATTTCATAGGAAAAGAAAATCCTCATTCTAGCACTCAACATAGATGGATCCTAACTGCAACAGATTACTTCACCAAATGGGTGGAGGCTATCCCAACCAGAAAGGCTACAGATTCGGTGGTAATAGATTTTTTAGAAGAGAATATTTTATCTAGATTCAGTTGCTCCTGAAATATAGTCATAGATAACGCTCGGGCCTTTAAATATATGGCTATGGTCAGCTTCTACCAAAAATAAAATATTATGCTTAGTCATTCCACTAAGTATTACCCCCAGGGAAATGGGTTGGTTGAGTCTTCAAATAAGATCTTGATCAATATAATTAAGAAAGTATTGAGGGAAAACAAGAAATCCTAGCATGTGCATTTAAAATACGCTCTTTGGCCAAATTGGATAGGCACGAAAAAGTCTATCGACACTTCTCCTTTCCAAATGGTATACGAGACAGATGTAGTGTTACCTATAAATCTAGCGCTTCCTGTAATGAAACTTTTGCAAGATGAGAAGGAAGAACCAAATCATGTCACAAGAAGGATAAATTAGCTAATTGAAGTCCAACAACTTAGGGATGATGGGGACGAAAGGTTGTAGAAATACCAGGATGACATGAAAGCACTATTCAATCGTAAGGCCAAAGACAACGATTTTCTCCCCAGAGATTTGGTTTTTAAATGGGATGCGAGGACAGAAGACTTGGTGAAACATGGTAAATTTGATCACATATGGTACAGACCATTCAAAGTTTCATCTCCTGAAGGATCAAATTTTTTTCTGTTAGAAAATTTGGATGGTAAAATCCTAAACACCCCTGTCAACAGACGTTATTTAAAACACTATATGGAATAGTTGATTTCTAGAATTACCCACTGTATATACCAGTTTGTTTATTCTTTTTTCATAATTGTTTTTGGTATGTCTACTTGCATTTTGTAAATAAATAAAAAAATAAAAATAAAAATAAATAAAAAATAGGTAATTTTTTTTTCTAAGAAGTAGGGATACAAAATTCTCAATAAAATCCATGATACTCTTTGTATTGTTCCCTTACAGGATTCTAACAGACAACCTTATAGCAAAAGATAAATTCGCTGAAAATAGGTGATAGATAAGATTTTTTGTTATTTCAAAAGGGAACGAAAATGGTAAAGAAAATATGTAAATTCCAGAAAAGTTTTTTTTTTTCAAACAAAGGTTTTTTATAAAAAAGTGTGGTTATTGTCTCGTAGGTGTGATAGGTCACTAAAGAATGATTTCAAAATTTAGACCCTACGAGTTTCACCTAGAATAAGCTAAGAGGTAATTGAAATAAATAAAAAGAAAAAAAACATCTCTGAGAAAGAGTTCCAAGAGTTGAGTTTAATTCATGACCCCTGTTTTTTGATTTCCAAGTCTTTTCTCCATCTCCCCTTTCTATCCTCAATTTTGCCTTCTTAAAACACCAAACATCTTTCTGATTTTCTCTCAGAGGGAGAAGAGATTACGTCTTAACTTTGGAAGCTGAAAAAAAGTTCTGAAAAGGTAAACCAATCCTCAAGACTCCTCACTCTCTAACTAAACAAAGTTATGCTTAGGCTAATCCTAACTTTCCTAGGTTTCTTAACAGTTTTCTAAGGATTTAGGCTTGCTCAAAGGAAGATCCCTGAAATTAATCTTCCCCTTTTTCCTTGCGGACTAAGATGCTTTGAAAGTTAAAAAGGGGTTGGTCCAGGGTAATCAAAGCAAGTTGACAGACCTACATTGCAAATTTTACATAGATACCATCCCTGGTATACTTACTACCACTAATTGGCCCCACTTCATATTAGAAAAGTAAAATATAAGATAGACAACCTCACCAGGGTACTGAATAGGCTCGCTGGCAGTGAAGCAATATCTGAGGTTAAATGCATAATTATGATTCGAAATGGAAAAAGGAAATAAAGTAAAATATAAGATAGATAACTTCACTAGGGTACTGAACAGGCTCGCTGGAAGTGAAGCAATATCTGAGGTTAAATGCATAATTATGATTTGAAGTGGTGAAAGGAAATTCAGTAAAAAGGGACAGATAACTTCAACGGGGTATTGAATAGGCTCGTTGGCAGTGAAGCAATATCTAAGGTATCTGTAAGGCTATCATACAAAATATTCACTCTACCCTGGTCACCATCCTTTTTGAAACCGTATCTGCATCTCAAGTCCAGACAGGGCTCCCCAATTAAAAACATGAAATTTACTTCGTTTGATGCAAGCCAAAACCCGCAGGATCTGTTGGATTCCCTAGGATTGTTTTGACCATCTTAAAGCAAACTTAAATTCAGTAGCAAGAAGAAGAAGATCAAGAATGGGGTTGCAGCTGAGTTTACAATGTTGAGAGTGTTGAAAAGCTTTTCAGAAGTAAACACGAAATCTATTTTTCCCTCTATATCCCTTTCCTAAACAAGTTCTATAGAAAGAATACCTTGACTCCATTAACCCAATAAAGGCACTAATTCTACATGTTCTCCTCCTCCCATAGAGAGACGAGGTCCCCAATTGGAGCCTATGTTGAAACATATTTTAAATTCTTTAATCTCAAGAATAAAGCCTTCCTTTTTGGGTTTCGACTTTTCATAAAGCATAAGCCTCGTTTTCTTTCCCAAAATCCTGGTACCAATTTCCTGAAAAACTTTATTCTTTAAATAATAAAAGGCAAAAAAAATAAAATTTTATAAGAGTCCCAATGCTTTTTCTATAAAGTTATTTTTTAATCATGATAAGCTTAAAACCTAATGGAGTTAATATTAACTTTAAAATGTTTTCGGGATTCAGGGTTTGCTGAGAACATATGTTTCAATACATATTGAATCACGAAATCCCGATCCCCGGTTTCCCAAGAAAATGAGAGTTAGTTGAAATTATGATTAATTAATTCACTAACATGAAAAGTTAAGGCTTACGTTAATCATATCATGATTTCAGTATTCGGGGTTCAGTGATAACATATCTCTTTGCAACACGATCTCAGAAATCTCGAAATGTGAAATCTCGACTCAAAATCTATGTTAATTTAAATTAATTATGTTTGGAGGTTAATCCTTAATCATTATTAATTAATTCGCTAATATCGAAATTTAAGGCTTAAGTTAATCATTTCGCAATTTTGGAATTCGGGATTCATCGATGACATACTTCCTGTCAACACGATCCTCAAAATCCCAAAACACTTAATACCAATCAATCATTTTGCTAAAATGAATTTAAGACCTAATTAATCTTGTCGTGATTTCGTAATTTCATAAATCGGGATTCATCGATGACATACTTCTTGTCAACTCAATCCCCGAAATCCCAAAACACAAAATCTTGACTCTTAATCTGTGATTAGTATAAATTAACTCTGTTTTGAAAGCATGATTAATGACAATCAATCTTTTTAAGTTTCATTCACATTTCAGTTTCTGATTGAATGAAATGTTTCGATTTTTGAATTCAAAAGCACCAAAATGTGGCCACTTAAATAAAGAATAACTGGTGATATGTGACACTAATGTGTATCTTAGTAAATATATACTGCATTAAATGTCTTGAATCTTGTTAGTTGTGTCAGTCCCTTCATCGTTAAATGAATTAAAAGAAATTTTGAAGGTTTGTGTTTCACAATATTTTCCGTTTTATACTATCAAGAGCAAGACGCATTTAGCCAAGCTCATACACTCCTTTTCTATGATAGGTTTTCCATCTAACTTAAATTCATGGCACCAAAAAAGGCACCGAAGAAGAGTGAAGATACACAATAAGGAGATATCATATCTGATACTATGCCACATAGTATCGACTCAATTAAATCTTGGACACAAATCTCTGAATTCTTGGAATATGAATTCAAGAATTCTCATACTGATTCTGAGAATCACTATCGGGATATAGCAGAATTAAAGATTCATAAGATCATAGCACGCCCTCGTCTTATGGCGTACAACGATATGATCAGTTGGGCCCTGGAAAAGGTTGATATTCCGATGAGGAGCATCATAAATGATCAAGGGATCATTGTCAGTTCATTCAGGCCAGAACATATACAGGTAATGTATAAGCTCTCACCAAATCCTAAGTACTCTTTTAATGACGAGGTTTTAGTTGAATTTCAAAGGAAAGAGTGTACTGAGGTAGATCAAACTTATCCTGATTTAATTAGAGATTGGTGGAGATGTCCATCAAATTTTAGGGCCGATACCCATGAGGTTTACACCACGACGTCTTTGAACGAATACATGGTCTATGTAGCCATAATGTTGTGTAGACTTTTCAGGAAAAAGGATCCTTGCCATTTTCCTGTAGATTGGGTGCCTTTTTTGGAAGAAGCTTCAGAAGGATTTTCTTTCAACTGGAATAAGATTATGTCTAATAACCTAGCTCAAGAAGTTTCAATCTACAGAGTTGCAAAATATAAAGTTCAACCAATGGACTTTTATATGTCAGCGTACATTATGGATGCGATTTTCTTTGTGACTCCATTCCCCTTGATGAATTGGAGTTGGAACATAAATTGCCCCCTGCCCATTCATGAATATCATTCTTCACTCTGGGAAGAAAATACTAAGGATTCATTTTACGAAATTTTTCATTTCGTAATAATTCCAATGCATAACATGTTTTATGGCTATGAATCCCCTCGCATTTCTAATTCAGTCTCAAGAAATCTCAAAGAAATAGATTACTGGTTTATTGATGAGAACTTTTGTTATATTAGGGTTTACAGGTGCTCAATCCCCCCTCATGCACTTTCGAAATTCCTCCCGGACAGATTCGTATTGAGGGAGGTAGCACATCAAATAGTGAATGGTGGTATTGGAATAGAGCTAAAAATAGCTCAAAATAAATCTGTGTCAATCTTCCCTGTGTATGTCAGGAAATTTTCATTACTGAACCTTGGCCATTCTAAAGTAGAGGCTGAAGCATTAGAAGAAATAAAAATGGTATATATTGAGAACAGAAAGCATGACCCTTATCGATTAGTAAGTAGACATTTGATGCACTTTAATTTGAAATCTTATGAGCATGAAATATTTCTTTATGATTATATTTTCAAGGAGTTTAAAACTTATGAAAAAGTATTGAACAGGGTATAGACCATGTCCCCTGAATCACAGGTTGGTTTCATGTAATTCCAGAGTCATAGACGAAGTTTTTTACCAAAGAGTTTGCAGGGTGAATCCACAACCCCTCCTACAGAGAGGGAAGGGCCTCCCCCAGGATTTGAAACAAATATATAGGATAAAGAAAATACAAAAGGAAAAATTAAGGAGGGTGAAATGCCTTTGCAAGAAACAAAAGTCCCCCAAACAGAAAAATCAGAAGAAGGGAAGGGAAAGGAGTTAGAAACACCTTTAGAAACCCCTGAGAGTTTTTCGAAAAAGGTAGGAGGAATAGCATTGAGAGATCTTGGAAGTCCCATTACTTCCTTGACTCCATTGCAGTCTACTTATGGAAACCCCCATGAGGGAGATCTATACGTTAGTGATCCCGAGCCTATTTCTAGGGATGATATTCCTTCATCCAATTATTTTTTCAGTAAAAAGAGGAAGGCTATCCTGAAACAGTAGATGTATCCAAGAGGATATATGCTGACTAAAAAGCACAAAATCATTATAGATGGAAAAAAAATTAAATAAAGGGAATTCACTAGAGAGATAGTAGGCACAATGGGAGCCTTAGCATCAACGAATTTATACTTTGTGGGTAGTTTGACAACTATGTTGGAACAGAAAGACCAAATGATAGCTCAGCTACAGGGTCAATTGAAAGAGACCAAAAGAAATATCAGTTGGGGAATAAAAAAGGGTCTAGAACAAGCTAGATTAAATGATATTCAAGAGATTCAGAAAATGAAAGAAAGCTTAGAGGAAGCAAGCCATAAAATACAGGTCAATCAAACAAAAGTCATAAGGAAAGATGAAATAAATAAAGAATTACATGGTAAGATTAATTCCATTTCAAATGAAGTGGTCGAGCTCGAAATCCTCCAGGCCCAGGTATTGGAAATACATATGAAGAGAGAAAAAGAACAACAGGGAGTGTTTTTTAATCTAGAATTTGTCTAGAATTACTTTCAGGAAACTATAAATCCTTGGAAGATATTCTCCTGAAAGAAAGATAAGTAAAAGCGGTCAGAACAACTTTCCAAAAAGTAGTGGCCCTTTCAACAAAGGAGGAGGTCGGAAAGATTCAAAAAATACCTATTTCAGAGCAGGTTAAAGGAGATGTAATACTCAAGGTATGGGAGGCAGACCTTGCAAAAAAGAAAAGAATAACTAGGGAGGTCAATGATGATTGTCAAGGAATTTTTGATCTTTTAGAAAAAGATTCTTTGAACATTGGAAAAAACAATTGTCCCGGGTTGTTAGGAGAAATGAATATTGTCAAGCATCAGTTAAGATTTAAAGAAGAGCTAGAAGAAATTTATGCAAAGGTTCCACAAATAAAAGTAATCAATGTTACTCAAATTGAAAAATGGATAGTAGTGTCTAACTTAAATCTACAAAATATTAAGTTTACGAGAAAGATAATCGAAGATCGTCTGCCAGAATTGCAAAGAATTTGTTTTTTATTTGAAGCAAAGGATATTCCATAAGATCCTAGAGTTTTACTGTCGTTTCTGGGCAAATGTATTCATTGTCTTAAAGTAGAAGGAGCAGGTTCATCAATGTAGACATAAAATATTTTTTTGAAGATTTTCATCATTGGAATAATGAAGCAGTTAGAATAGAAATGTAAACGGTTTGACATTGTTCATTCATGTAACCGTTAGTCTTATGAAGTTAATTAATCACCAACGGGAAAAATTTTGGGTGACCATGTATAAATACATTTTCACAAGACTAAGAAGAGGCTTTTTGGTTTTGAGGAGAGCCGATTGTATAAAAAAAAATTCAATCCATTTTGATATAAATAATGCAGACGAGATTATGAATTCTATCAACATGAAGCTATGTGTTCTTTAATCCTTTTTACAATATATTTCTATGTTTCTCTTTCAATGTATTTCTAATGGATGATCAAATACACGTTTATTTCATATATCTTTTGTAGTTTGAATTTATTTGGTTATCAAATTATTTACAACTTTTCCTCTGAAATTGCTATCAGTAATTTTAAGACCTATAGATCATTTGAATGATAATATTTAATACTTCATTAGAAATCTCGTTTTCCTCTTTACTTCTTGTTACAATATGTGATTCTTTCATGATTAAAGCCTCATATTTTTTCAGTAGTATTTCTTTGTTATTTTGTTATTCTCAAAATTGCTTCAAGTCCAGGAAACAACCTCACCTGTTATTATGTTATTATTTTGAATTTCAAAACTCTTTTTCCTATTCTCATCCCTTAAAAACTGAAGCAACAATTTATCAAATTCTTTCATAATTAAATAAAGTTTTACTCTCCATAACTGTCCCAAATAACAGACAACCCAACATAGAACCTATCCTCCAAGATCAAACTAGCATTGCTTTAAACCTTTTTAATACTATTCTGAAAACAAAATCTAATCGGGTTGAATTAGAATGTTCATGGGCTGGTATTGAGAGAGATATCAACATCCAAGAACAATAGGAAGCTAGACAGATTTAGTTGAGAAACTGACTCTGATTTACCCTTACTTTGTATTCTTACCCTTTAATTACCTTTACCTTTACGGATGCCTTGATGGTATACTTTACAACCTTAAAGTATAAACTCAGGAACAACATGAAGTATCTCTTGTTCAAAAGTTATTGGTGTACACAAGAACAATGGAATGAAAGTTGATGAAATTGTTTTCATAATGGTGAATCTAAAGAGATTATTAAGTAAGAACATAGTGCAAGATGATCCATTTATTCTAGCATCACAAGAGAAATAATTATTCTATGTACAACATCATGTAGATAATGATTAGCATGTATTTCTAACATGCCCTCCATAGGGATTGATAAATAGTAACACATATGAATTGGAGTATGCATATCTATCAAGCGTTGTAGACTTTGAAGGGACAAAATGCAAAGATGATGAAGGTACATGTAACATCCCCAAAATAAATTATTTTTGAATTTGAAATTTCATAGGAAAGTATTTTCATTTTTGGTAAATTCGAAATTGGAAAAGTTTTTCCATTTATGGCAATTCTAAATTTCAAATTTAGTTAATTGTAATTGATAAATATGACTGTTGGGTAGAGATATGATTTGACACAAATAACTATTTCACTATGACACCTGTATGAAACAAAATATTTTCTAATTATTTTTGATGGACAAATGGAACAACCATGTTAAAATTAGTTGACCATGACTCCATGAGTGGGGAACATGTTGGAACTACCTCAAGGCTGATTGTTACAAGTGTAAAATAAAGAATTTGGCCATGGGAAGCCCCTGAAAATCAGGGATTTGGAAATCTTCGGAAATTCCAAAGGGGGAAAGACCTAGGAAAAAAATACTTTTGATATATGGCATATGAGAGGAGGCAGGACGCTACCTAGTATGCTGGAAAAAGGATTATTACCTCTTGTTGTTATGAAAATTGATTGTTGAGTGTGAGGAAAGGAGGAGTCACCAAAATGGAAGGACTATTGTTGGGGGGAGTTCTGAGTTCTCCCTCATGGATTCATTATCATGCTAGGGGGTGAATGGAGCAAGTGACATTGGTTGTTCTATTCTAGGGTGTAGATTTCATATTAAAAGAATAGAGAATCCTAGGACCACCCAAAATAGTGGTGGGTCCATAGATTCACAAACATTAATGAGATCAAGTGAAAAAGACAAGAATCCAATATGTCAAACGACAACATATTATGGAGTGATCCAAGAAATAATCATATTGTACTACTATTGTGTGAAGTATCTCTTGTTCAAATGTTATTGGGTAGATGTACACAAGAAGAATGGAATGAAAGTTGATGAAATTGGTTTCAGAATGGTGAATCTAAAAAGATTATTAAGTAAGGGCATAGTGCAATATGATCCATTTATTCTAGCATCACAAGTGAAACAAGTATTATATGTACAAGATCATGTAGATAATGATGATCATGTAGCTATAACATGCCCTCCAAAGGGATTGATAAATAGTAACACATATGAATTGGAGTATGTAGATCTATCGAGCGTTGTAGACTTTGAAGGGACAAAATTCAAAGATGATGAAGCTACAGTTGATGGTGACAGGAATTATGTTCGATAAGATTTTGAAGGCACATGGTTGGATGTTGATAAATAAGTACTATTTATTATTTATTTACCCATTCTTATTTAAATGTATCTATGAAATTGAAAATTACATTTTTATACTCTTAATTGTTTTGAATGTGCATCTACCAATTAGTTGACTATATTGTTTACTTGAATGAAATTGCTAATTTTTATGAAAAATGTGTATATTGAAAGAGTTTTTGATAAAAATTTATAATATTATCAAAGTCTTCCTGCGTGTCATTCAATTTTTAATGCATATGAAGGGGATCACTGCTAAATTTCTTCAAGGAAAGTTGTGCCATGGTTTTGTTTTTGTTTTCATTATAGTAATAATGACTTATGATAAGTGAGGTTCATTTCACTGAGGGAGATATATAGTGTTTTTGCATAATATTGATGTCACACATGAAAAAAGTGGGTGTACCAGAATATTTAAAATTAACAACTCAAACTATAAAAGAATTTTTAAGAAAAAAATATTAAACATAAATATATGTATATGTATATATACCCACATGCATACAAATTTCTCATGTAGGTTGTTATGTGGGGGCTTCTCAATCACCCTCATAAGTTTCTATGAGGGGGATTATAAACCAACCATGTAGGTTTATAAGAGGGGGGTTTCAAGTTGTCCTCATAAATTTCTATGAGGGGGGTTTTGATGCAAGAGAATCATTCCACCTCAGCAAATGTGCCAGTAAGCCAACACATAGGCACGCAATCGAGAAAGGCAGAGACATTAACCCTCCCATTTTTAAATTTGAAATCTGATCTCATGGGGATTTGCATTGTAAGGTTGTAAGAGCTAATCCATAACTTTGCACAGGTAGTGGATAGGGTCACCATAAATAGTTGAGTGTAAGCAAGTATAGATCATAGTCAGTTCTGGATCATCATTTATGTAATGAGCCATAGGAGTATGGTGTCTTAACTGAGATAGTTATGGCACTAAGGCGGTGAAGAGGATAAGCTTGTAGAGCCATCTTCTGAAAAGAGAGAGAGAGAGAAAGAGAGAGAGAGAGATTTTGTAGAGAGGGAGGTATTAGAATCAGAACTCAAGATAGAGTTAGGTTAGGGGAAGTTGAGAGAACTGGGACTCTGTCGTAGTCTAGTTTTTTATGTTAACATATGTATAGACACACAGAGATAATATAAAATCATCTTTTCCTGCATGTGATGTGTTTATGCATTTGTGTTTATCATTATGCTTTTATATGTCATTCATGTTTTGAATGTATGAATTGGTGAAGTATTGTATGAACTTCAATTGTTTCTCGTCTTTGAGTTTCGATTGAAAGAAGTGCACATTGTCCACAAGGAGTGCGTTGATATAGGTGATTTAACCTCATATAATCTCAGGAGAGATATCATTGAACCTTCATCGTCAGATGTGCAAGGAGCACACAGGAGGAACTCTGTGTTGAGTTCAGAAAGAGATAGAGTCACTAAGAACTTTGTAGAGCTCTACAAGGCACGCATCGAGCAAGAATAATGATAGGAGGGAGAGAAGAATTTGTTTTTAAGAAATCCTTCAATTTCAGTTATCAAAATCCTGAGAATGAAAGACATGCATGGGAAGTCGAAATACTTTAAGGATCAAGCTCAGAAGGGATATCACTTTTCATAAGTGTTGAAAAGATCCAAGAGTCAGACTCATAAGAGGAGAAAAGGTTTGAAACCTTTGAAAAATGATAAATCTTCCAAGTCGGGAGAAACGAGAAGCTTAGGAGGAGGAGAGACAATAGCCATTGGATTATAGTGCAATAGATAAACAATCGTATGATCGGAGTAAGGTGCACGATCCTTAGCACTTCACACACTCAGGAGAGAGAACTCACCAAGGTTTGAGAACTGATATTTCTAAAGCTCGAAGGGCTAGAAATCTGAAGTAGAATCTCAATAGTTCGATCAATCGAAGAACATCTGAGTCATAAGATCATCAGAAGTAAAGTTAAAGAGTCAAATCACCAAGGTGGATCTGAGCCATCATATGTTGTTATTTCAGGAGAAAGCAACGTTTGAGAGACGATATTTCCAAATTCTGAAGTTCTAGAAATCCGAAGTCAATCTCAACCATCTGATCAGGCGAAGTGGATCGGTGCCATTATATTATCTGAAGTAAATCTTAGGTGTCGGATAACTTGAATTGGATATGATCCATGAGATGTTGTGAGTCTAGATGGAGGCAAGTTTGACACTTGATATTTTTTAATCCCAAAGAGCCGAAAATATGAAGTAAATCTCAGGTGTCTGATCATCTGAAGTGAATCTGAGTCATCAGATCATTTGAAGTGGATATCAAGTGTCGAATATTTTGAAGTGAATATGAGTTTTCGTATTCAGAGGAGATGAGGAATGAATATGTGGAATCTAGGTAAATTTTTGAAGAAATTCATAGATATCATATGTAAGGGAGACGTGGCATGAATCTGTGGACTTCGGGTCTTTACCCAGATCTCTCAGATCTACACAATGTCTCCCTTGATCTGAAGGCCATGAATGACTTCAAGTATTTAACCAGAGCTCTCATATCTATGCCATGTCTCCCTTAATCCGATGGCCAAGAATTACTTTGACACTTTACCCAGAGTCCATAGATTTGTGCCATGTCTCTCCTAGATCCGATGACTATGAATTGCTTCGAGAATTTACCCAAAGTCCACATATTCACACCAAGTATCCATTAGATATGATGGCTATGAATTTCCTTGGTACTTTACCCAAAGTCCACACATTCACATCACATCTCCTCTAAATCCAACGACTCAGATTCACTTCAGAAGATTCGATGCCTGAAATCCACTTTAGATGATTTGATGACTCATATTCACTTCGGTTGATCAAACTCTTGTGATTTACTTCAGATTTTTGTCTCTTTGGGCTTAGGAAATCTAAATTTTCAAAATTGCCTCATTATAGACTCACAACATCTGATGGATCAGAGTCATTGCAGGTGTTCTGATGCCTAAGATTTACTTCGAACAATATAATGGATTCAATCCACTTCGGTTGATCGGATGGTTGAGAGTCACATCAGATTTTCGGAACTTCAGACTTCAGAAACCTGAACTCTCAAACCTTGACTTCTCCTAAAATCGTAGCATATGATGACTCAGATCCACCTTGGGGATATGACGCTTGAGATTTACTTTGGATGATCTGATGACTCAGATCTTCTTCTATTGATCGAACTGTTGAGATTCTACTTCAAATTTCCTACTCTTCAAGCTTCAAAAATCTTAGTTCTCAAATCTTGGTGAGTTCTCTCTCTTGAGTGTGCAAAGCACTAAGGCTCATGCACCTTACTTTCATCATATGACTATTGATCCAACAACCACTGCCACTCCTCCTCCTAAGATTTTGTTTTCTATCGACTTGGAATATTTATCATTGTTCAAAGGTTTCGAACCTTTCTCCTCCTATGATTCTGACTCTTGCATCTCGTCAACACTTATGAAAAGTGATATCCCTTATGATATTGATCCTTAAAGGATTTTGACTTCCCACACACTCTTTTCTTTCTCAGTATTTCGATAACTTAGATCGAAGGATTTCTTGAAAATAAATTCTTCTCGCCCTCCTGGCATTCTTATTGCTCAATGCACACCTTGCAGAGCTCTACAGTTTTCTTAGTGACTCTATCTCTTTCTCAACTCAACACAAAGTTCCTCTTGTATGCTCCTTGCACTTCTACTGATGAACGTTCAACGATATCTCTCCTGATCTTTTCTAAGGTTAACTCACCTCTGTCAATGTACTCTTTGCGGACAATGTGCACTCCTTGCACTCGAAACTCAAAGATGAGAAAAAATTGAAACTCATACAATAATTCACCAGTTCATACATTTAAAACATGAATGACATATAAAATCATAATGATAAACACAAATACATAAAGACATCATATGGAGGAAAACATTCTTTTCTATTATCTTTGTTTCTCTATACATATGTTTACATAAAAAAATGGACTACGAAAAATTCCCAGTTCTCTCAAGTTCCCCTAACCTAACTCTATCCTAAGTTATGCTTCTAAGGCATCCCTCTCCACAAAATCTCTCTCTCTCTCTCTCTCTCTCTCTCTCTCTCTCTCTTAAAAAGAGGGCTCTACGAGCTTATCCTCTTCACCACCTTAGTGCCATCACTATCTCAGTTAAGACACCATAATCCTATGGCTCATTACATAAATGATGTTCCATAACTGACTACGATCTATACCTACTTATACTCAACTATTTAAGGTGACCATATCCACTACATGTACAAGGGTATGGCTTGTCTCTTGCAACCTTGCAATGCAAATCCCCATGGGATCACATTTCAAATTTTAAAATGGGAGGGTTAATGCCTCTCCCTTTATCCATTGTGTGCCTATGTGTTGGCTTGTTGGATAATTGTTGAGGTGGAGTGATGCTCATGAATCATACTTCACTGCTGGGAAAAGCATGAGATCCTCTTCTCCAGTCTTCAAATCCTCCTGGATCCCAAACTCTTCCTTGGATTTGTCCTCCTACTCCTATCCAACTATGTTGTCACTGATGTTGTTGCTTCTTCTTCTCTTTATCCATTGTGTGCCTATGTGTTGGCTTGTTGGAGAATTTGTTGAGGTGGAGTGATGCTCATGCATCATACTTCACTGCTAGTAAAAGCATGAGCTCCTATTCTCCAGTCTTCAAATCCTCCTGGATCCCAAACTCTTCCTTGGATTTGTCCTCCTACTCCTCTCCAACTATGTTGTCGCTGATGTTGTTGCTTCTTCTTCTCCTTCTTCCCTACTGCTGTGCAGGTTCTCCCCAGTTCATCTTCCCTTTGTTGATTTTTTCTGTTGTCCTTAACATCAGCCTTCTTATCTCCTCTACCACTCTGTCCAACTGCTCTAGTGGCTGTCTCTTCTTATGTAGTCTTCTCGGATGCAAGTATTCCTCCTCAACTATGTCAAAGGGTATATCACCCTGATCCCCCATGTCATTTTCTTCTTTTGCAACATTACCTTGACATCCTACTGCAAACTCTAGTTCTGTAGTCCCATCAATAAGATTTTGTTCATCTTCCTCCTCTGACAGAATAGCCTCTGTCATCTCCTCTTGCATTGGTTCAAGTCCAACTTCTTCCAGTTGCTCCTCAGGATGGTGTGCTCCTCCATCTATCTCCAACTTAGCCTGTTGGATGTGGAAGATTTGCACCATTATCCTTCTATCTAGAGATTCCATTTCTTCATAAATATCAACAAAACCCATGTTGTATGCTTCCCCTTCTACTGTAGGATCCAGTTTTGCAGTCGTCTCTTGTTCATCTTCCTGGCTAAAACTTTTGAGTAATTCTGTCGAATTCTCTTCTCCTTTTGTTGGGGAAGACATCAGTTTCTACTCCATTTCTTTCTATTTAACACTTTTTGATGCCTTCCTTTCTTATTTTGTTGCACGTTCATCATGTGCATTGGCCTCTACCTGGCTTCTTGAAAGGAATTCCTTGATCCCTCCAATAATCAAAATGCTTATTTGATCTTCTTCTTTGATGGTGAAATTTCCTAACTTCTCATCATCTTCATTCATATGGTATGCAAACCCACATGAAAATTCCCCTATCAACACTCCTTTCTAACCTGAACCCACTTATGAGCTCCTGAGGCTTTCAAACAGTCTCATTTCTTTTTCCCACTTGGCAGTATATGAGATCAAACGATCCAATCTCATTTCCCACCTAGCAATTGAAACATTCAACACTGTAAGGTCTCTTCCAAAAGATCCTTATAAATCATAAATTAAAATAGAGACATGCTAACCTAACCTTAAGCCATTCATTATTCATCATAATAATCCACTACATATTCAGTATATTAATATTTATGACCAGATTATAATCAATTTCATAACACAACAGAATAATGAAAATACATACATCTAACTAATGYTACTGTTGTYCTCCAACTATGCMTAATGCTCTKCCCAAAACAATCTAATCTCCCATCCAACTAGGAGCAAAGCCTCTCCATCTCCCTAGCTYTAGGATTCTATAAGTATTCCTAGCCCCCGAGCCCAAAACTCCCAACAAYAGRTGCCCCCTGTCTCAGTCCTACAACAAGCTTCTCCAGCAAAAAAAAGAAATAGTAATATAGTCTTCCAATCTCCCCAAAAGAAAAAATGCCCAATACAGTCTCCAATCTAAAAAATAATKCTCCCCCCCCAARAGTCCAAAAGTCCCCCTCTCGAATGTTTYCCCCCCCTCGTATCCTCCTTTCCCCCCTTTCTCATCCACTGCCTTCTCCCTTCATTAAGAATCACCCACCTTATCCCTCCATTCAATGCCAACCAACTTATCCCCTTATCCTTAATGGTTCCATCATTCGATAAAAATAATAATTAATAATTTATTAAACTAGATTTTATTAAATAGATACTTAATCATTAAATTAATTAATTAGCTAATTAAACCAATTCACATTCAACAAATATTTAACCTGGACAATTATTTAAACTAATATACATTAAACAATTAATTAAACCATGGCAATTGATTAAATACTTAGGGTTGTTACATACACCCACCCTTTAGGAAACCTCATCCCGAAGTTAAGGTATTTTATGATACAAAGGGAAAAGACACATGGTTCACACATTCATATCAAATAACCGACATTATTAGTATGTAAGCCAAGAAAACTCATACATGCTAGTGTACATGTACAAGAAATGCATGTGTAGCTAGTACATACAAGTCTTGTGCATGTACTAATAACAATAACTATCACCCTTATAGTAATTTAGGTATCCATCCAATCCAATCAACAAGACTATCCATTTTATAAAAGATAATAAAATAATGAAATTTTTTTGAATTCCCTTAATTACAATAATCTAGCTCAATAATTTTATTTAGACAATTGTAGTTTAGTTAAGTAATTATGAATACACATATATACACATTTTCTTTTCAGAAGAAAAATAATAAATTCCACCATAAGGCAAATCTCCATACACTCTCAACTAGTTCTACTCATCCATCCTCCCTAACTTACTTCCATCTTCCATTCCTATCCTTCCTCTATTGGACTACCTTGGAGCATCAACTATATTGACCTAACTCCAAATAGAACTCGTAAGCAAAAGTGTCACTATCTTGACCAAGCTTCTTGTTGAAGGAAAATCTCCCTACGGACAGGTAGATCTCCTCAAAGCGATAGACTCTTAACTCTAAGACAGAAATTGCTTATCATGGTCACTAAATTCCTTTTAGATCTAGGTGGACTAGTGTGTGAGAAGGAAGGAGAAAAGAAGTACCTTTTACCAGTCTTTGTCCCTGCACACTCCGAGTTGAGCTCCAATCATTCTCTCCTCGATGGATCCTGTAGACAAACAAAGTACGACCACTTCCTACTCTATCAAGATTAGTCTGAAATAGATCTATCTACTAAAGAGACAAATTCATGTGAGATTGAACACAAATTAGAAAGAAACATGCCAAGCAAATTATATTAATGAGTACAAAACATTACTTACAGCCGTAGATGGATTGCAACATTTTCTTCAAGTCCTCCTTGTCTACCCCTTTCTCAAAAGATCCACGATCTTAATGACAATAGCTTCACCAATTGCTCCCTATGAGATCATAGGTCTCTTTCTTCCAAAACATCTATGTTCCAGCACCACTTATAAGATCATAAGTTTGGTTTTATTCTTCCTTTCCAGTTTCCTTTCACCATTAGAAAGATTGCTTATATAGCCTTGGAGAGGCTTTAACCACTTGAGATATCCTTGGGGAAGTTGAGGATCTTCCTCCTTCAGTTGAGGATCTTCCCTAAGATCATGGCTAGACTAGGGATTCGAATCCAACTGCCTTCGAAGAATGAAAGGATCCTTCCCCCATTCATCTCAACAACTTAACAACTGCCCAGAATAGGTAGTGCTCCCTCAAAAGGGCCATTAGAGTACTACATCGCTCCCCAATAGGCTTAAGGGGGGTGCCGACGGTCCTGAAGACACCAGGACTCCCTCAAAAGGGCCAAAAGAGCTTTATAATGCTACCAGATAGTGTAAGGGGGAGCGCTAGTGCTCCTAGAAGAGGTATAGGGGAGCACTCTCCTTCAAAAGCTTAGTTGTTTTAGTGTTTTCAGATGGCAAAAGGTTCATGAGCCTGCTGACTCATTTCTCCTCTTCCAAATCAAATGTTTGAGGTGTTTTAAGTGTCCTTCTCATGTCATTATAGGCACAACATAAGCATCATGGCAGTATGCTTCCCTGACACTTGCAACACTTGTGAGAAAAATGTGACACTTGCGACACTTGTAATGATGACACTTGTGACACTTGTAATGACGCCACTTGCGACACTATTGAAGTGAGTAATTTTGACGTGTAACAGATTTCCCCCCAAAGTATGAAGTTAGAAGATAGCAACTAATAAATGAAATGCTTTGTAGACTTTCAAGAAAGGGTATAGATGCAGAGAAACTGACAAAATCTACACACAAACATCCAACAAATATTATGACATGTTTCAAACCCAAGGCAGGCATACCTATGTTTGGGTGATCAAGACTTGCAAGATATGGCCACCATAAAATACACTACGGATCCATAATTGTATTGATAAAAATGTATAGCCACTGAAAATACACTGTGGATCTATACTCTTATGAAATGAACTGATCATAGCCACGAATAATACACAGTGGATCTACGATATGACAAGACATAGCCATGACCAATACAAAGTGGATCTATGTAACAATATATATGTGTCATTGTTCGAAAGAAAATCCATCGCAACCTGGGAAAAGTAAATATCAAAGTGATCACTCAACCCAGGGTCTTCTTACCAATCCCGATGTAGTACAAATCTAACCATGTGAATAGACATCCTGATGTCGAACATGGAAGAAACCACTTGATTACCAGTCAATGATGTAAACCGTTAACAAGCATGAGGGAGATCACCATTATTGTCAATGATTCCCAAGGTACCCTACTACATTCCAACGAATGTGAATGGATGATCTAGAGTCAAACATCCGTGGAATCATCCGATCAGAGGTCAGTGATGTAAACCTACTATCAGACGTGAAGAGGCCTACCATTGAGGCATGCAGATCCCAAAGTACTAACTGGTTTCTAAGTCTAGTTCCTGGATAATGTGTTGAAGTCAACAGGAATAGACTCATCGAAGGAGGGCCTTGATGTATCCCCCATCAACGACACAAAAGGGACACATAGATGTAATTGGTAGATCAAATGAACATGGACTAACATGGGTATTAACACAAGATATTTGTGATGGATGACTCACGAGATGGATACTTCCTTTGAACACTGAGGCATGACAACAAAAACATGACATGGACCAAAACTTGACGATGCAGTGGATGTTGTGACTTATGTCAGGTGACCCAGAGGAGTGAAAGAAACTCCAAGGATTGGCTCAATGCATAGGTTTAATGGATTGTAATGCATGTAAAATACAAAGTGTCGTGTTCAAGGGTGACTCTAAGAATTACTTGGTAAAGTTCTCAAGAGACTGCTTAGCTTGCTTCTTTCAAATTTTCACCCATACAGATAGATGAGTACCTCTTTTTAATTTAATGAGCTTTAGGAGGGTAACACATGTTCGATATAACTCACCTTCGGTAAGTTCCTCTTCCTTTGTTTAATGAACTAGAAGAAGTAAGGGTTCATTCCCATATGGGCCTGTCTATGTTTGTTTTAGCGAGTCCAAAGAAAAAAAACTCAAAGGTTTTTCATGATTATAGAGTTTGGAAAAACACTTAAAAGAGAACTCTCTCAATTCCTTTTTTATAAATTAGTCTGACGAGACTGAAAAAGAGATAAACTATCGCTCAACAGACGTTTTCTTCAAATACTTTAATGAGCATGAATAGAACAAGGTCGCTCGGTAATCTTTTCATCTTTAGAAAGTCTGAAAAGAACTTAAAGATGACTCCAATGTTGTCCTTTTTGTTAATGTTAGTCTCGCAAGGCCGAAAAAGAAATAAATTATCACTCGAAAGACACCCTTTCAAACCATTTAATGAGTGGGAAAGGAAGAAAGATCACTCAACAATATTTTCATGTTTAGAGAGTCTAAAAAGAGATTAAAGGAGACTCTAGGGGGTTCCTTTTTTGTGTATCCATACAAGTCCAAAAAAGAGATAAAAGTCTACTCAGATGCATTCTCATGTATTTATGAGCAGGAGAAAGAACAAAGACTAATCTCGGTATGCCCCCATCTTGAAAGCTAGTGGCTTAACTCCAGAAAGATCATCAAAGGATAGAGACATGCCTGCCAAGCTTCAATTCATTCACCGGCTCTAAGGTTGTCACTAATTTCTCTAGTAGATGAGAACAAGGAGAAGGGTGGATGAAAATAACGTTCAAGAGAGGTGACTGTTTCATTTTTTAACGAGCTTGACACAGGAAAAGAACTATTCTCAGAGCCTCTATTTCATCTTTTAACGAGCTTGCCACAGAGAAGAGAAACTATGCTCATTGTGTCATCTAGATCATGGCTTCCAAGAGGATAATTCTCTGGAAGGGTACCATGTCAAGGGACAAAACTCGGTCATGGCCTCCAGGAGATCTTCGTTGGATGGAAGATAACCACTCGAGAAGGAACATATATCAAGGGTCGCGATAGGAGTAAAGAGATCGGGATCCAATAATCCTACCGAAGAAATCACCATGTCCACTACCGGATCCAAATCGTCGGAAGTTGAAAGCATGGGAGATGATGAAAAATCAACATCAGGAGGGGAGATAGATGGTATATCTTCCCGAATTTATTCATGAGGGGGAAGAAAAGAGGATCGATGATAGTTATTATCCCGACGTAACTTGGCAATGCGAAACATTTCTGGGAGAGATTCATCCGAAGGAAAAGTTGGGGAAATGTAGTCGATTGCAGACGACAAGGAACTCAACCATGATTGCATCGAGGAACTGTCAAGTGCCAATAGATGTTGGTCATCTGATGAGGGAGAAGTGGATTGGGTAGAAACATATGACATTTCGACTGGACTAAGTGGCACGGTGTCACTTAGTGCATCAAATTCCAAAGGACAAGGTACAATCCAAGGGTCAGATGATTCCAAAGATTGATAAGCCGTGGTTGAAATCATATCGACACTGGCAATATTATGTGTATTCGGTGGAATTGGTGTAGGGAAGGTACCCATGAGGCTAGAATCTTTCAGTAAGCCAACACCAATGCTTTCATATGTGATATTTTGGTCTCCCAAGAAAGGAATATTGTTGGTAGCGGGAGCGCGAGCGTCGGTCATGCAGAAATCCAACTGATCAACAGTGACAATTTTTCCCTAGTGAGGAAATTTTACACATCGAAAGACTGACGAGGCAACGAAATTCATGGCATAAAACCAACTTCTTCCAAGTAACAAGTTGTAATCGAGGGGAGCATCGACCACCTCGAAATCAACAGTAACGGTTTTTCCACCCAATTGGATGGGAAAGGACTGTAAAATCCCATGGGGATGAAAACATCGCCCATCGAAGGCGCGTAACATCATTGGGGATTTGTTGAGTGCTGGTGATTTTAAACCTTTCCAACATGATAAAGACATGACACAAGTTGATGCTCCCTCATCCAATATAGTTCGATGGATTTGTTGATTGTGAACAACAACATCAACTTGGAAAGAAAGTTGGTGGGAGAGTCGAGATGCATAATTATCCAGGTTAAACTGGGGCAGTGCTGTAGAACTTATGACGCGGACATAGCACACGATGCTTGAGCCAAATCTTCAACAATGTTGTATTTTTGGGCAGAACGTGAACTAGGATTAAAGGTAGCTTTGTGGATAGTGCTCTTAGGAGGGCATAAGATAGATTCGAACGTGGGTTTCTCAATCTGAAGTGGTCCATACGGAGGATTCATTGATGGAAGACTAATAGAGGATGATGATGGATCTAGTAAAGTGTTGGCACCGTTAGTGTCTTTTCCTTTTTCAGGGTTACCTGGTGTGTCGTAAGTCTTAGAGAGAGTGGTCAAATTAATCCCATTAAACATATAAATATGTGCACTCGACGAGGCCTCATCATTAGGATTGCTAGAAATGCCCCCAGGAGAGGGGGTTTGAGAAACCATGGATTGTTGCTGTGGAAAAGGCCGAGTAACCACAGCGGGTTGTGACTTCCCTTGGAAAATTTTGGTGACTTCATTGCAAAGCGGACAATCTCGAGTGTAGTGATCGTCACCACAAATGATACAAGGGAATTTCAGTTTCCGTTGTGGTTGCTTTTCGGTAGCAGGTGTTTGATTTTTTGGTTGTTCATTATTATTTTTTGATTTATTTTTTGTCTTCTTCTTACCTACGGATTGTTGTGAAGGGGCAAATTGAACTTCATTTACCTCATAGCTCTAAGTTTGGGGGGAGGTAGAGGAGGGTGTAGTTGATTTGGAAAAAGATTGAGTTTTGACGGAACCGATAACACCATCTGCATGATATGAGGATGATGGCTTAGAAGGATTGGTATTAGCTCGAGCAGCATTCGGCAACAAATCATACAAAGTACCAGATTGGGAATAAACCAAGACTAAGTACTAAGCCTGAGCAATGGCTTGTTCCTCTGTGACCGCACCACCCATAGCGACATCACGAGCGATCGGGGGTAATAGTGATTTAGTAAACCATTCTGCCAAGAGCATGTCAAGAATGACTACCTTGATCATCCTTCGTCATCGCCTCCACTCATGAATATGGTCAGAGATATGCACGGATTTGGTTTGATGAAGGGAGTTCAAGAGTTCAGTACCCATCTTGTAGTGAATAGGTAGTTGAAAGTGCATGAGGAAAGACATGGAAAGGGAATTGAAGTCATGAAAAGAAGCACATGGTAGTTCAATGTACCACTTTGTTGCTGAACTGGTAAGCGTTCGCTGGAAAAGACGCAAATATATAGAATCATCCATGAGGGAGTTTGATGAACACCACAAATGGAAAGTCATCACATGGTTGTTTGGATCTTTGCCAGGGTTTCCTTCAAATTTTGAAATATCAGAAGGAAGCTTAGCTAGAATGACTGGCCAAATCGGTGAATGAGAAATAGGATCATTAGTTAACCGAGACAAGTTTGGGAGATCCAGAGTTGCAAGGAAAGGTAGTTGTCGATGAATGTGCAAATGATATTAGTGTAGCATAGGAACACCAGTAGGACCATAGACTAGGTTAGGTGGATAGTTGTAACCAGTAGGTCCTCCTACGTACGGTTGTTGTTGGCCAGGGTAAGAAGGATTCAACGGTGCATGAGAAACATGGGCATAACTCGCTGGGTTCTGAACATTATAGGCTGGGTGATTTATTTGACCATGAGGAGGATAAACATTTTTTCCTTGAGAATGGTAAGGAGTAGATCTCGAAGGAGGATACACATGAGTCCCATAAGAAGGATAAGACTGTGGTCCCGGAGAACTCCAGGTGGTGTTTTAGATATCGCCTGGATAAGATTGTCTGTAAGATGTTCCGGGAGGGAAAGAATTGGATACCCCTCCTAGTGGGTTATTATACAAGTGCCCCCCAATGTGGGGTTGGGTAAAAGTGCCTCTTGAAGATACTCCATAGGAATGTGAAGGGTTTCCAACAGATGAGGGTTTCCCCCGTTCCAGCAGTGGATGTATGACCGGGGTTTGACTGGAAAATGGAGGTTGTCCTCCAGGAGGAGCATCAACAGGCGGTTGTCCCTCGGAAGGGGAAAGCCTGTCGTGTAAAGGTAGTCCTCCAAGAGGGAAAGTTATGTTGGATGGTGGTTTCCCTCCATCCGGTTGTGTTTGGCCAGCAGGGGTCTGCATTCTCAGGTGAGAAGATGTCCTAGCAGGATTGTGTGGAACATTCGACGTTGTAGAGTAAAATCTTGTAGAAATAGAGGTAGAGATTGAAGTTATTTGGAGATGAGTAGAGGTGATGAGTCCAACATTAGGATGGAATTGTGTTGGTGTAGAAGTAGGGTGAATAACCTGATCAAATGGGTGATTTGTGGTTTGATCGGATGGTCCTAGTTCACTAGGAGGGTCATGAGGAGGAAAGGGTTGTCAAATAGATTCAAAATGCTCATAAAGATCGCATTCCAATGAAGTCCTCCATACATAATGAGAAGGTGTGGGATTGGTTGCTACTGCGGTGCTAGGACGAACAAGAGTCCTATACTTGTCACCAAAGAGTGGTTTCGTGGATCCCATATATGTTTCGGTAAAGATCCTCTCTGGTAATCGTGGGACTTCTTCATCTGTGACATTCCCAAGGGAGTCTAAACGAACCATAAGTGGTTCGAGAGGAGTTACTAACACAGGTGTGGTGGGATTTTCAACCATTCCCAAAGCGTCTTCTGGGTTATCCAACGGGGGAGCAATAACACTTCCAGTGTCATATGGATTTTCTACCTCTCTATGGTAGTTGTCTTCTGGAGGGTTAGAAGGTAAGGTTTGATAGCCTTCCGGAGGCCGCCCTTGCATCCTACGTGATCGGTGAAGACCTTTATCATCTACGGGCTCAATTGTGGAGAATAACAGATCACAGTAAAAATCTAGGGCCAACTAACAAACAGAAATAACATGCTCTAAGAAATCTAGGAATCAACCAATCAGACAAAACTTCTCTCGATGACCGTACTAATTGGTTATGAAATCCAACGTCACGTGATCAAGTCGAGAAGGGGCTGGGATATGGTGGAACAGTTACAATGGTGACCTGCTTAATGGACTTACTCCTTTATGCAAGCTTCCATGCAGTAATTGTGGATTTAACCTCCAAGGAGCCTAAGTGAGTTTGACCAATGTTTGTTCCAGGTACAATGAGACTTCCCTTCACCATCACCTTGTGTAAGTACCTAGAGATTATGGCAACTAAATATACCAATTCGCAGTGAGTCCCTGGGCAGGTACAGTTGACAGTCTGATCTAGAACGTATGGACAGGATAACAAGTCTGAAATCAAACCTAAAGGATCCCACACATAATTATTGGTATACCTCCAAGTGACCCCCAATATACGATCCGACCACTACAAACAGTTGAACCATGGAAGGGTAATCTCCATAACTCACCCGAATGCGACCTCGTGCGTAACCCCTGTGTGAGAGGGAGATCCTAGAAAAACAATATGACAATTGGATTTTACTCTCCCTATCTCAGGATGCTAATGTTTGTTTTTAAAACTTTGGAGAGTTGTAATCACATCCTAATCCAAAGTGATAGCCCTAGTCTACTGTTGGTGGAATATCCTAAAAACAAAAATGTTCTAGATACTTTTTAATTAGCGTTCATTTTATAGTTGTTCTTTACTCAAAGGGTGCACAAAAGTGAAACTAATGGAACAATGACACAATGCCCAAAAAGATGCATGAAAGATGATAAGAAGTCGTTTCTTTTCAATGAACACCTATTTAAGGGAGAGAGAAGGAGTCATTTTCACTTTCAAACGATAACATGCAAAGTCCTCAAACAATTGGTTCTCAATCGAATCTAATACAATGTTAGAGCATTTTCAAAAATGCCTTCTAATATGCAAATAAAGCACTAATATGTGTATTTTTCGTTTGTATGTGAATGGTAACTAATTCAATGTGAAAGACTTCTCCTAACAACTACCTTTTCATATCAAGGAGATTCAGACAAGTATGATCATACTTCGCATACACAACAGAAACCCTCTTGCTATGATTGAAGCAAGAAGTAAACAAAGAACAAAAGATAACAATGCAAAAACCAAACAATTCACACAAAAATGAAGTGTTCAAAGAACAATGACCTTCAAAAAACCAAGTGAGAAGAGTCACAGACTTCAGATGTCCTTCACCGGAGTTCACGCTCAGTTAGATAGGAGAGAAAAAAAACAACGGGTTGATTTCAAGCTCTCAATAGAAAAAACTCAAAAAAAAATGGAGAAGGGAATAATATCTGAACAAAAAGGTGTTTACTTCTCAGGAGGAAGCATTTCAAAGGTCAAAATAAGAATCATTGAATCACCAAGTAGCCCAGCAAGTGAGAAAACAGGATTTGGACCTTAAAAAATTGCAATTTTTGAAGAGATTTTGGGCAAAAAGGGCTGGCACTCTGGTATAAGGGCCACCAGAGAATTATAAATCTCTTTCCATCATATTAATGGAGTATTGGTACTCTGATAACATGGAAAGGGGGCGCCAGGCTAAAAAAACTCATAAAAATGTCCAAAAACCCAAAATTTTGATCAAATTTTGATAGGTAAGCTGGGTGTAATGGGGTAAAGAGTCAATCAACAAATGCAATCAGATATAAAGGGGTGAACAAAGCCTAAGAAAACAAAAGGCAAGAAAATTTCTATGAGGAAAGAAAAAAACTAATAAAGTTTCGACTCTCCCCAGTGGAGTCGCCAGTTTCTGTTGAAGGAAAATCTCCCTGCGGACAGGTAGATCTCCTCAAAGAGCTAGACTCTTAACTCTAAGACAGAAAGTGCTTATCATGGTCACTGAATTCCTTTTAGATATAGGTGGACTAGTGTGTGATAAGGAAGGAGAAAAGAAGTACCTTTTACCAGTGTTTGTCCCTGCATGCTCCGAGTTGAGCTCTAATCTTTCACTCCTCGATGGATCCTATAGAAAAACAAAGTATGACCACTTCCTACTCTATCAATATTAGTCTGAAATAGATCTATCTACTAAAGATACAAATTCATGTGATATTGAACACGAATTATAAATAAACAGGCCAAGCAAATTATATTAATGAGGACAAAACATTGCTTACATTCGTAGATGGAATACAACAGTTTCGTCAAGTCCTCCTTGTCTACCCCTTGCTCAAAAGATCCACGATCTGAATGAAAATAGCTTCACCAATTGCTCCCTATGAGATCATAGGTCTCTTTCTTCCAAAAGATCTATGTTCTAGCACCAATTATAAGATCATAAGTTTGGTGTGATTCTCCCTTTCTAGTTTCCTTTCACCATTAGAAAGCTTGCTTATATAGCCTTGGAGAGGCTTTAACCACTTGATATATCCTTGGGGAAGTTGAGGATCTTCCTCCTTTAGTTGAGGATCTTCCCTAATATCATGGCTTCACTAGGGATTCAAATCCAACTACCTTCCAAGAATGAAAGGATCCTTCCCCCATTCATCTCAACAACTTAACAACTGCCCAGAAAAGGTAGCGCTCCCTCAAAAGGGCCATCAGAGCGCTACAATGCTCCCCAATAGGCTTAAGGGCGGTGCTAGTGCTTCTAAAAACACCAGAGCTCCCTCAAAATGGACAAAATATCTTTATAACTCTCCCAGACAGTGTAAGGGGGAGCGCCAGTGCTCCCATAAGAGGTATAGGGGAGCGCTCTCCTTCAAAAGCTTAGTTTTTTGAGTGTTTTCAGATGGAAAAATGTTCATGAGCCTACTGACTCATTTATCCTCTTCCAAATCAAATGTTTTAGGTGTTTTAAGTGTCCTTCTAATGTCATTATAGGCATGACATAGGCATCATGGGAGTATGCTTCCCTGACACTTACGACACTTGTGAGAAAAATGTGACACTTGCGACACTTGTAATGATGACACTTGTGAAACTATCGAAGTGAGTAATTTTGACGTGTAACACTTCCCCATCAAGCAATTGACTGTCATCATCATGCATCTAGGGGAGCATGACCTAACACCATCCTCCCATGACTCTAGGTTTCAGAGGATACATGGTGGGAAATGCCTCCACCCCTCCTTACAGGACTAGGGTCCACACCCTACAATGGAATATATAGTGGCACCATGTTGCTGGGAGTTTTGTCATCATTTATTTGGTTTTGGGTAGTTTCACCTCCTGAAATCCTGCACTGGTCCACATATCATAGAAATGTATTCAAACCAATATAATTTCACATACAAAGATTCATACCATATTGTTTTTTAGTTGGTGGTCATGACATCCACTTTCATCACCATTATCCCTTGCCTATTTCATACCCCAATAACCTGCAGATTAGTCTGTGACCCAAACTCATACATATCTATGCATTATCATCATGTAATTGCATACAACCATAATTTCAATTCGATATCCACATACCAACAATTTTAACATCAAATTTTCAAGTTAGAAATAGATCTCATAATATCCCCATAATTCAATTAACGTTACCCATTCATAGAATTATCATTTACATAATAGATTGCATCATATCCAACATCATTCAATAGCATTTAAACCTTCATAGGATTTACATTCACATAGTAGATCACATCATATCCATCATCATCAATAACATTTAAACATTCATAAAATCTACATTCTCACAATATATCACATCATATCCATCATTATTCAAACACATTTAAACATTCCCAAAGGTTCATACGTCTTAAAATTTCAAGTGTATCATTTAATAGTTTTACTGTGAATAGAAAATAAAGGTGTTTAGGCCTCAGGTAATCCTAGTTGTCTAAGTCAAAAGGTAGAGTTACATGAACCCAACCTTTGAGAGCATGTTCTCGAGGTGGTAAAAAAAGTGAGGTATAATATCGTCGTAACATATTGGCATCTTCCCAAGTAGTAGATCCTAGACTATACTTGTCCCACTGGACCTTAACTTGGTCTACTAGACGATTCCTGAGTTGTCGGACTCTATGGTCCAAAATGCGTCATGGTTTTACCATGAGGGTTCCCGCGCCTGATACCTACAATTCCTTCCAATTTAGTTTATGTGATTCATGAGCAACATAATGACGTAGAAAAGATACATGAAAAACATTATGATTTTTATGCAAGTGGGGTGGCAGTATGAGAAGATAGGCTACAGGTCCAATTTTCTCTTGGATTTTGAATGGTCCTATAAATCGAGGTGACAACTTTGTCCCCTTCTCGAACTGAATGGTACTCTTATTAGGCCTGATATGAATGAAAACCTAATCTCCCACTTTATAACTTCCATCAATCCTGTGTGCATCCACATAACTTTTATGTCTATCCTATGCTTCCTTTAGTCTCTGCCTAATTTGAATCACTTGTTCCTCCATCTCTTGAATCAATTATGGCCCAACTATTACTCGGTATTCTAATCTTTCCCAACTCAATGACATTCTGCATGGCCTTCCATACAGAGCTTCATAGGGTGGCATTCTGATGGAGCTATGAAAACTGTTATTATAGGAAAACTCTACCAAAGGTAGGTACTTATCCCAATGGGTTTGATTATCCATAACATACATCCTAAGCATGTCTTCCATGAATTGATTTACTCTCTTATTTTTTCCATCTATTTTAGGATGATAAGTTGTGCTTAAGTTCAATGGAGTCCCCAATGCTGACTGCAAACTTGTCCAAAACCTAGAAGGGAATCTGGAGTCCCTATCTGAAATGATCTTCTTAGGTATCTCGTGCAAATAGATGACCTCACTTACAAACATGAGTTCCACATCAGTGACATCGCAAGTGTCTCTAGCCAGAATAAAATAATAACTCTTGGTTAACTTATCAACTATTACAAGAATGGCATTGTCTCTATGAGATGTGAGTGAGAACCCCACAACAAACTCCATGGAAATGACTTCCCACTTGGACATAGGAACATCATATGGTTGTAGGAGACCTACCAAGTGATGGTCGTCGGCCTTCACTTGTTGACACTCTAGGCATTTGGAAATGAAATGGACTACATCGCGCTTCATGCCTACCCAAAATAAAAGCTTCCTCATGTCTACGTACATTTTCTTCACACCCGAATGCACACAATAAAGTTCTCTATCAGCTTCCTTTAGTATGATGCTTCGAATATCCCCACTTTTGGGGATGTATATCCTTCCTCGATATCTCAATAGTCCATCTACTTTCAGACTATATCCTTCATACTTCAAATCTAATTGCCTCCCATTCTGGAGGTTTGAGGTAACCTTTAAATACCAACTATCTCCAAGGAGTTGTGTCAACACACGTTCCCTCATAATGACTTTTAAGGGTACCAAGGAGAAGACAATTGGCCTCCTACTCAAGGCATCCACGACCACATTCTCTTTTCCCTTGATATATGAAATACCAAAATCATACTCACTCATGAACTCAATTCATCGCCTTTGTCAGGCATTCAAATCCCTTTGAGTTAAGATATGTTTTAAACTTTGATGGTTCATTTTGAGCTCAAAGTTTTTCCCTACTAGATAGTGCCTCCAAAGCTTCAGAGCTATCATTACTACTGACAACTCTAAATCATGAGTAGCATAAAGTTCCTCATGTTTCTTCAAATTACTTGATGCATAAGCTATCACTCCTCCATCCTACATTAACATGGCCCCCAACCCTTGCTTTGAGGCATCCATGCAGACTGTGAAGTCCCTTTCCATATCTAACACTCATAGAATTGGAACACTAGTTAGTAACCTTTTAAGCTCGATGAATGCACTATCACATTCTTCTATCCATTCATACCTGACCCCCCTCCACTTCAAAGTGGTGATGGGTTTCTCTATTTTAGAGAACCCTTCAACAAACCTCCAATAATAACCTTCTAGCTCCATGAATATTCTTACCTCATGAGCATTTTTCGGCACTGGCCACTCCATAATGGCCTTTACCTTTTATGGGTCCACAGAGATTCCCTCCCCGAAAATGATATGACCTAAATAGTGAATTGTTTTATGGAAGAAGGAACACTTCGACAACTTCCCATACAACTTTTTATCTATAAGGAAAGACAACACCACTCGAAATTTTTCCTCATGTTCTCTTTCATTCTTGGAATAGATGAGGATATCATCTAGAAAGACTTGTACAAAGCGGTCTAAGTACTTCCGGAATACACCATTCATGAGGCTCATGAATACTCCTGGTGCATTAGTCAATCTGAATGGTACTAAAACAAACTTGTAATTCCCAAACCGAGTTCAAAAGGAAGTTTTAGGAATATCACCTTCCTTAATACTTAACTGGTGATACCCTGATCACAAATCAATCTTTGATAATACCACTACTCATTTTGTCTAATTAAAGAGATCATCTATTCATGGCATTGGGTACCTATTTTTAACTGTAGCACAATTTAAGTCCCTGTAATCTATGCACAGTCATAGGGAACCATCCTTCTTCTTCACAAATATTACTGGTGTACCCCAAGGTGAGACACTAGGCCTTATTAGCCATAAGTCGAGTAGCTCTTTCAACTGCATTTGCAACTCACAAAGTTCTGGCACTGATCCAGATTATTTTCAGCATGAAATGAGAACGGAGATATAACACAGAAATATTCAAAAATATTGCAAGAGAGACAACAATATAACAGAGATATAGTGGAAATATAAAAAGAGCCATAGATATACAGTAATACACGATTTCTATTAATGAAATAAATGTACAAAGACTGTAAAAGTACAAAGTGAAAGACTCGCTAGAATGGTGGTAGCTTATCTCTGAGAAGAGATATGACAGCTACTCGCATCCATGAGAATATGATTATTACAATGAGTCTCTAAGGGCCTTTTTAACATAATTAAAATCCAAAACCCTAACCCCGAAAGATGAAAATCCAAAAGGTTTGTGGGTCCCGATGGGGGTAGTTGATACGTCAACTTCCCAGGGTCATAACTTTTGCATACGATCTTCATTTGGGGCGCTCAATAGCTCGTTGGAAAGATCCATCCAAGAAATACAACTTTTTGGTGAGAAACATTGATCTATTGTCCATGTTACTTCCCACTTTCTCAAAAAACATCGTTTAGGGCCTCAAAATTACCCCGGAAGTTAAAAACTTATAAAAATAGTAAATTACCAAAATTGCCCAAAACATGTTTTGGGCCAGTTGGAGAAGGTGGGTGGCCACCGATATCCACCTAGATCAATCCTCCCTCTTTAGGAAGAAATGGTCTCCACTGCGTTGATTTCCCAGGGGAGAGGGGAAAGCAATTGTTGAATCTGAATCTTGGTGAGCTCCTTGCCTGGTTGGAACCATCGCGTTGTTTGGTTTGTTGAAGGTCATGGAAAACCTATGGCTGGAAGGGCTAGAGTTGTTTAACCATTCTGGCTACTTGAGATGAATGTGTGCAGAAGGAATCTTTGTGCTTTGTTGCAACCTTGTTGACCTGCTTCTGGTGGATAGAAGATACTTAGGCCGAGGTTGTAGTGGTTGCAGTATCCTTTTGTTCCCCTTTTGAACAGATTGTGGAGAAGATGAATTTTTTAGTATGAGATACTACCTTGCGGAACTGTTTAGTTGGGGCAGTAGTTGGAACTACCTCTGGTATTCTATAGAGATGACCCCCGAAAATAAAAATAACACTATGGGGTCGAGACTCATAAATAGTGTGGCACTTCCACATATATGGTTGGCCCAAGAGAACATCATAGACATCCAGTGGGGAAACATCACATAATATCTCATCCATGAAGGGTTGGATGTCGTATGACAATCGACACTGTTGCCTGACACAAAGATCTTGTCTTTGGTGAAGCCACCCAATGTTGTATGGTTGTCAGTGTGGTGTTATCGACAATCCCAATTGTTTGACGAACTCTGTTGAGATGAGATTCTTTTGGCTTTCGCTATCAACAATAAAATGTAGTGGGGTACCCTTCACCCACATCTTTGAATGAAAAAGGCGCTCCCCCTCTTTAGGATCTGTTGGTTCTTCTAGTTGAATTGTTGCAGTTGTGACAATGGTAGCGGGGTCTACGTCAATGATCTGTCTTTTACCATTATTTTCAGAATCAGATTCTGAATCGGGGTTTGGAACCTTGTCTTTGATCTTGACCACCAATGATTGTTTTGAGAGACATTCATCGGTGTTGTGCCAGGGGATTTTGTGGAAATTGCACCATTTTTCGGTGTCCTTCTTTGTCTTCCCGTGACCCTTCCTTTCCTATGGCTTGGACTGGATTTCAGGAGATTATTTGTTAGGGCCATCTTTTTCATACTTTGGTTGTTGTGTATTTCCATACCCGAACTCCCATTTGTTCTAGTGCTTAAATTTCTACTTGATTTTAACAGCATATCGATAGGCAGTACTGCGTGATGAGATGTCCAAAAACTCCATTTCAGTTTGGATGTATCTGTGTAGAGCCCCATAGTATTTCAGAACCAAATGTCATTCAGAGTCCTTGATACCCATCTTGGTGTGCAAGGTATGGAAGGTATTGGTGAACTATGGAATTGATTGGCCCCTCTCTTTCCATAGTGTGGTTCATCACATGTACT
The DNA here is from genome assembly GCA_009831015.1 of Picea engelmannii. Lineage (NCBI taxonomy): Eukaryota > Viridiplantae > Streptophyta > Pinopsida > Pinales > Pinaceae > Picea > Picea engelmannii. Next base: position 236,543 of record ML796173.1, read on the forward strand.
GGTCCTCATAGTTTCCAACAGGGTAATAATGTTCCTTTGTCGCATCCACAAAAAAATCTCAAGTGGGCTAGGCCCCATATATTCTATACTCCTCTATTGAACTCTGCTCCTAGTAATTTTCCCACCAATGTTTTACATGGGGGAGAGCCTTAAGGAGTGTGAAGGAGATCTTTTCCTTGTCGAAAAAATTATGAACTGAGAAATAACCTTCTAGCAGATTTAACCATTTATCTAGGGCATCTGCATCTATTTGACCTTCAAATACAAGAATATCAAAATTAACCTGTACCTTGAAAAGCGAGGTGCCTCCAAAGTGGCCTCTTGATGCTATCAATAGGCATTGAAGGTTGTGGGAAAAATTCTCCATCATTTCGTCCCTCTATCGCGCGAGAGCTTTCTCAAGCAACAGACTGATAGGATCATCTTCTCTGTCATTTTTCTTTTCTTACACCATTGAGGGTTTTTTGGGTGTTCAACAGAGATTGTCCTCAAGAGAGACAAGCTCAAGAACCAACTTTCTATACTCGGACCTCGTCGGGGACATGCACTGAAAAAAGATCACGAGCAACCTGCTCTGATACCACTGATCCAGATTATTTTCGACACGAAATGGGAGCGGAGATATAACACAAAAATATTCAAAGATATTGCAAGAGAGACAACAATATAACAGAGATATAATAGAAATATAACAAGAGCCACATATATACAGTAATACACTATTTCTATTAATGAAATAAATGTACAAAGACTGTAAAAGTACAGAGTGAAAGACTCGCTAGAATGGTGGTAGCTTATATCTGAGAAGAAATGTGATGGCTACTTGCATCTGTGAGAAGATGATTATTATAATGAGGCTCTAAGGGCCTTTTTAACATAATAAAAATCCAAAACCCTAACCCCAAAAGATGAAAAGCCAAAAGGTTTGTGGGCCCTGATGGGGGTAGTTGATACGTCAACTTCCCAGGGGTGTAACTTTTGCATACGATCTTCGTTTGGGGCGCTCAATAGCTCGTTGGAAAGATCCATCCGAGAAATACAACTTTTATGTGAGAAACATGATCCATGATCCATTTTGCTCCCCGTTTTCTCAAAAAACATCGTTTAGGGCCTCAAAATGGCCTCGGAAGTCAAAAACTGCTAAAAATAGTAAATTACCAAAATTGCCCGAAACATGTTTTGGGCTAGTTGGAGAAGGTGGGTGGCCACCGATATCCACCTAGATCAGGCATTGTCATCCTATACAAAGTCTTGGAAATTTGTTCTTCACTAGGTTTTAGCTCAATAGTAAAATCAAGCTCCCTCTCAGGAGGTAACCCTGGTCGGTCGTTTGGAAAAACGTCTTTAAATTCTGATAATATTGGGTACTGATCAAGAGAGGGTCCTTTCCATTCATTCACTTCTTCCACTACATAAAGTCGACACCCTTTCCTCATGCACCACTTAACCTTCATAGTTGAGATAAAGCGTAGAGACACCTTTCTTCGTACACCCTAGATCTCTACTGGCCTTCCTTCATCATCAACACGAAGCACCCTTTTTTCGAAACAATCTACCATAGCTCGACGGGATTCTAGCCAATCCATTCCAATGATTAGGTCATACTCCCCAAGAGCAGTGACGTATACTTTCAACCTGGTAGTACACACCCCTAGGTCTACTAGACAATTATCAACACTAGGTCCTACCGCTTGTTTTTCCCCCGAAGCCATCTCGACTTGTTTAAAGTCATCATGATCATAGGTTGCCAACCCACTCTTTTCTAATGCATATGGTGAAATGAAACTATCTATAGCACCAGAATCAAATAAAATTTTAACATTGATATGATTTAGCGTACCTAATGATTCCACCACCGTGGATTGATGCTCTACCTGGTGATTATTAGCTGCTGCATAAATCTGCTGGCTACCACTTGCTCTTCCCATCAAGGCCTTTCCTTATCTATGCACACATCCTAATTGTAACTCTCGACAATCACACTAGTAATGGGGTCCTCCACATCCTCAACATGTAACCCAATATTGAACTTGTGTACTTCTCTATGAAAATCTCTGAAATGAGTTCCTTCCCCTGGAACCCCTGTTGCTACTTATTGCTCCCTGATATGGTCATGGAATTGCCTGCATTGTTGGTGATGGACGAGATGCTGCACTCGCTTCCATTGAAATACCTATGGCATCTGTCCTTGGTGCGACTCTATTACCATATGGAGGTGGCCTTGAGATCCCTCCTCTGGAAAATGTCCTAGGGGCCCTCCCCACAAATCCAGGATGATGCGGAAAGTTTGACCTCATACCTCCATTTAAGTTCATGTGTTCCTCAGCATAACGTGCATTTTATACTACTTTCTCTACTGAAGATGGTTCCCACATCCGCACCATGGCCCTTATCTTAGGTTTTAACCCATAGACAAAGAATTTTGCCTGTCGTTGGTCATTATCCATGTATGAAACATATTTGAACAATTCCATAAACCTGATCTCATATTCTTCTACGGTCTTGTTTCCCTGTACTAGAGAATGAAATGCTCCCACCTGTTGTTCCTGGTAGTAAGCTGGTAGATATTTCCTTCGGAACCTCTCCTCAAAAATATCCCAAGAGACAATGTCTGGGGTAAGGTGCAATTGCCTCTCTAGGTTTCCCCACCAATTCAAGGCACTGTCCCTAAACTAAAATATCGCTATCTTCGCCTTTAATGTGGATGCATAGTCTCTTAAGGAGAAACACCTTATCATGCCTTCCAACCATGCCTTTGCACGTTCACTGGCATGACCCCTGACAAACTTTGGAAGTTTGATCTTTTGCAGTTCTCTATTGATGTCTTCGGGTGGAGGCCCTCCCCATGAATCCCTTGATTCTTCAGGATTACCCGTTCCAGATGGTGGGGGCTCCACTTCGATCCCTGCTGGTTGACGCCCCTTTAAAGTCTCATTTATGGCCTCCAAACAGGACAGAATGAGAGCTAATTCAGGCAATGGTGGTGACGACGCTAGTGGTCTCTGTGTAGACACCCCTTGGCCTCGATTTCCTCAAGTCCTAACCATCCTGTATAATTGGATCTACATCGAACAAAATTTTGTTAGGGTGAGTCTAGGACAATTCACATTTGCACAACTTAAACTAGAAAACAAGGTTAGGCATAAGTTTTTTTTTACTTGTCTGTAAACAGACGTTACTCTCTTTAGGGGAAGTGGCTAGGTCAGGGTTGAAAAGCTCTAAGATCGATGTTTTAGCCTAAGGAAACTACTGACTCTCTCGCATGTGATCAACACATTTAACCTATCATTACCATCATGGTGCAGGGGTGTACAGTCTTTGGTGAAAGATCTATACTCGGTGGATAGGTCGTCGGTTCAAAAATCGTCCGCTCCAACAAAATTTAATCAATAAAATATGGAATATTTAATGTGGCACAATGGTATTCGAGCCTTTGAGAAAGCGCTACACTTGGTGAAGAGGTCTCTGGTTCGAGTCCTTCTAACTCCAACAAAATTTAATCAATAAAAATAATAATTATTAGTAACATAATGTTATGTTAATTATTAAATATGTTAATGTTAATTACACATTTAATTAATTAATCCTTAAAATCACTAGTTAATTAGTTACTAATTAATTAATTACTATTATCAATGCTTTGAAATAAAATTAAAATTTGAAATTAATTATTTAAAATAAAATAAAAAATTTAAAATTGAGATTAATCATTCTAAAATTTAAAATTTAAAACAACCACAAAAAAAATGTTTTAAATTATTAAAACCCAAATTTAAAGTAATTAAAATAAAAAATAAATAAAATAACATAATAAATAAAATAATTCAAAAAAAAGAAAAAGTCAAGGCAGCGGTGGGTCCTCACATGAGGTCCACTTGGCCCCTCCCTCTTTTCCCTCCTATTTACACATTTAATTAAATAATAAATGAGAACAACTACTAAAACCCTACCAAACCCTAATTGTCGAGGTTTTCCCTACTCTTTCCGCTCAGCCCATGTTCTTCTCTCATGGATTCTCGTTGTCAGGCATTAGATGGCTCGTGGATTGGGTGATTGGTCTCAATTGGCTGTGTTGTCTACAATGCTCGACAGATGGGCTCCTGGTTTCAGTCGTTTTGTGTTGTGTTGTAGGTTCTTAGCTCGATAGCTATGAATTTGGAGTATGCGAGCACTGTACTCGAAACCCTCGTGAATCTACCTTGGTCCTTGGTGTTCTTGCACTGGGTTTGTGATTTGTGTTTCGTTAGCTTGACTTCATGTGTTGCTAAACCTTGGTTTCCTTGTTGCAGGTACTCAGGCACTATGGTAAATTGGATATTGGGTATGTGTAGTGCAAGGACCAGTGCCCTCGTGGGCTCCTCTTCCGTGGATTGGTGCGTGGTCTTGGCCAGTGGGCTTTGGTGCATTAGCTTGTGTGTTGTATGGTTAACACATTAAGGAAAGGTCTTCTGGGTTTGGTACTGGCCTTTGTGTATGGTTGTTGCGCGCTAGCTCGGGAACTAAGAGCTTTCTCTTCGGTCTAATATTTCTTTGGTATTCCACCTGCTTGGTCTTTGGTTTTTATTATTTTATGTTAAGTGAGGTAATTCCTCATGGGTTTGGCCCTAACATTGGGCTTTGAGATTTTGTTTGCAGGTCGCATGGAGCGAGAGCTAGGCCTTTGGGCCCCACCCTTTTTACTTAACTGTGTGGTTTGAGATGTGTAGTGCATAATGGATGACTTGAGGGCTCGTTGTGGTTCCTCCTTGGTGTCCTGGCACTTGTTTTACTTCACTGCTACAACTATGGTGAGAGTTACTCCACTGCTATAGCTATGGCAAGAGTGTCTTTGCTTACTTTACCAGGGTTCTTTATGTTACTTCACTGCTACAACTATGGAGAGAGTGTCTTCGGTTACTTTGTATTGGTTGCTTATGTGATGTTCAAAAACATTTGGTTCTTGGGCTTGTGGGATTTCAAATCGAAACCCAACTTTTCTCCACTTTTTTTTTTAATAAAATATTTTTTTTTTTTGTTTTTACATTGTATTATATATGTATATATATATATTTTGAATGTATATGTATATTTACAAAACACTTAGGGAAATGCTAATGTATCTTGTGAGCTCCTCCATGGTTTGGTTCTTGGTCTGGGTGCTAGGCTATGACGCTTTTTACATAGTTATTTTTTTATATGTTTATTTATGTACTAATATTTATATCTATATTTATACTAATTTTTATAGTCTCTATTTAGAAGTTCAAGGGTAGAGAAGAATTGATATATATATATATATATATATATATATATATATATATATATACACTAAAACAAACTGTGTGCTTGGCTTGCAGGTTAGGTGGAGCTGGAGCTTGGCCCAGATTTGTATACATTTATGTACACACACCCTCATATTTTCTATATACAGAGTGTTGATGTGTATCTAACCATTTCTATTACATAACCCCTTTCATGGGTTTCATTGTACAGGTCAACAAGTTTTAGAGGTTTTAGAGAGTTACAGGGTTGTTTACAGGACACGCAACTTAGCTTTCTATCCAGAGTCAAGAGGATGGGTGGGTAGGTGGGCGTTTGGTCCCAGATTTCAAACTAAATCTATGATACCATGTGTAAGGTCTCTTCCAACAAAGCCTCATAAATCATAAATTAAAATAGATACATGCTAACCTAACCTTAAACCATTCATTATTCATCATAATAATCCACTACATATTCAACATATTGATATTTATGAGCAAATTATAATCAATTTCATAACACAGCAGAATAATGAAAATAAATACCTCTAACTGATGCTACTACAGTCCTCCAACTCTGCCTGATGCTCTGTCCAAAACCATCTAACCTCCTAGCCAGCTAGGAACAAAGCCTCTCGAGCTCCCTAGCTCTAGGATTCCATAAGGATTCCTGGCCCCTAAGCCAAAAACTCCCAACAATAGGTGCCCCATGTCTCAGTCCTACAACAAGCTTGTCCAACAACAAAAAAAACAGTAATACAGTCTTCCAATCTCCCCAAAAGTAAAAATGTCCAATACAGTCTCCAATCTCAAAAATAATGTTGTTCCCCCCCCAAATTCCAAAAGTCCCCCTCTCGAATGCTTTTCCCCCCTCATATCCTCCTTTCCCCCCTTTCTCATCCACCACTTTCTCCCTTCATTAAGACTCACCCATCTTATCCCTCCATTCAATGCCAACCACCTTATCCACTTCTCCTTAATGGTTCCATCATTCGATAAAAATAATAAT
>ML796173.1:242841-267758 GCA_009831015.1 Picea engelmannii
TATACTAAAACAAACTGTGTGCTTGGCTTGCAGGTTAGGTGGAGCTGGAGCTTGGCCCAGATTTGTATACATTTATGTACACACACCCTCATATTTTCTATATACAGGGTGTTGATGCGTATCTAACCATTTCTATTACATAACCCCTTTCATGGGTTTCATTGTACAGGTCAACAAGTTTTAGAGGTTTTAGAGAGTTACAGGGTTGTTTACAGGACACGCAACTTAGCTTTCTATCCAGAGTCAAGAGGATGGATGGGTAGGTGGGCGTTTGGTCCCAGATTTCAAACTAAATCTCTGATACCATGTGTAAGGTATCTTCCAACAAAGCCTCATAAATCATAAATTAAAATAGATACATGCTAACCTAACCTTAAACCATTCATTATTCATCATAATAATCCACTACATATTCAACATATTAATATTTATGAGCAAATTATAATCAATTTCATAACACAGCAGAATAATGAAAATAAATACCTCTAACTGATGCTACTACAGTCCTCCAACTCTGCCTGATGCTCTGCCCAAAACCATCTAACCTCCTAGCCAGCTAGGAACAGAGCCTCTCGAGCTCCCTAGCTCTAGGATTCCATAAGGATTCCTGGCCCCTAAGCCCAAAACTCCCAACAATAGGTGCCCCATGTCTCAGTCCTACAACAAGCTTGTCCAACAAAAAAAAAACCAGTAATACAGTCTTCCAATCTCCCCAAAAGTAAAAATGTCCAATACAGTCTCCAATCTCAAAAACAATGTTGTCCCCCCCCCAAATTCCAAAAGTCCCCCTCTCGAATGCTTTTCCCCCCTCATATCCTCCTTTCCCCCCTTTCTCATCCACCACTTTCTCCCTTCATTAAGACTCACCCATCTTATCCCTCTATTCAATGCCAACCACCTTATCCACTTCTCCTTAATGGTTCCATCATTCGATAAAAATAATAATTAATAATTTATTAAACTAGATTTTATTAAATGTATATTTAATCATTAAATTAATTAATTAGTTAATTAAACCAATTCACATTCAACAAATATTTAACGTGGACAATTATTTAATTAATTATTTAAACTAATATACATTAAACAATTAATTAAACCATGGGAATTGATTAAATGCTTAGGGTTGTTACCAGCACTGCTCCTCTGGTAACATATGATACCTTCCACTGATCTCTTTCCATTGCCCACTTGGAAACTAGAAATTCCATTTTTGCCCACCTGGAAATTTATGAAATCTTTGAGTGATCTCACCTCCTCCTCATCACTGAGGCATCTCCCAATTTCTGGTTCACATATGGAAACCATTTTTTCCTCTACGTCATTGAGGTCTTCATCATGCCTCAGCCACCTCCTTAACATTTTTTGTTGTTTACTGGCCAACAATTTTTTAACACACCATTTTACCTTCCGGTTTAGAGGACATTCATACCTCTAGTGTACCTTTTCCTCTTGTTACATCCTCAATTCTATCCTTTCCATCCTTGCTCTTATCTCATCAAGCTCTAGATCCATCTATGGATTGTATTTCTTCTTGTGGTATCCTCTTTGACCATGCTCATGGACTTCAGTATCCATTTCCACCTTCTACCTACCCTCCTGGCAAGTCTATGGATCACTCTGCATCTAAGAGAATGTCCATATTCTCTCACAACTCACCTGGTTGTTTAATTTTTTGTTGTTGCGCACATGCAACAACCTCCTCATAGAGAATCAGTACACTAACTTATTTTCACCTGTTGTATACAGGAAAATTTAAACCTCTGATATCATCAAATGTTACCATACAATATATTTTCACCTCCTTCTCATATGTTGTTTGCAAACAAAATCTAGGTCTTCTCCTCTCTCTCTTTCACCTGAAATCTATAGATGAAAATTCAAGCTCTGATACCACCTGGTATCAGACTATATCCTTTCTCTGCTCTCTTCTATAGAAATAAAAAAAATCTAAGATCTGATACCATATGGTACAGCTCCCTACTCCCCTGTAGGGATACATGACCTCTTGGTCAAGGATCTCTGATTCTTGAGTCAAATGTACTCTCTGAAACATTAATGGTCTCCTTCTGTATCTAAACAAAGGCCCTTTCAACTTCTTGGTGCAGGTCTTATCATACTCGCAACCTTCCCTTTCACTCTCCTGCAAAATCTCAGAGTATTAGGCATTAGCTCTTTTTCTGAAAAGCCCCCTCTTGATATGAACTTGGGCAATGGCCTCTCGTGACCACGTGATTCAGGGAGTGACCAATAGTGGTTTGGGATCAAACTACTTTTTCGGCCCACAATTATCCTCGAACCTCCACATGTCCTCTTGGAAAAAACACAGTATGGATTGCTGCTCACCCTCAATGTTTTAAATTCCATGCAAATCCTATCCCTATAATGTTACAGGATCGTTGATCTCACGATCTTGATTATACTATCTGAACTGATGGTTCATATGTGCACTTTTCAAATCTACAGACTAGATTTGTCACTTCACGATCAATGGTGAAGATCTCTTTGTGATTCTGGACTTTAGGGTTTTGAAATCTCAAACCCTTCTTTCTTTTGTACTTCAATCTTTCGGAGCTGACGATATACAAACACTTGTCTTGCTCAATCAAAGGTCCTACTTCCACTTCAGGTGTTTTACCTTTCAACACAAATCAATGGTCTTGTGACCCTCTTCTCGATCGACGGTCGAGATCTCCTTCAGGTTTCAGACTTCTGATATTTCAAATCTCAAACCTCTTTTTCCCAATGGCTTTAATCCGAAGGATATAATCTACTGGAAGTTTTCCTCTTGATCTGAAGATCGAGGATTACTTCGGGTATTTACCTGGAGATCTCATATATTCTTCACGTATCCCTTTATATGACGGTCAAGAATTACTTTGGGTCTTTACCCAGAGCTCTCATATCTACGCCACGTATCCCTTGATTCAACGGCCATGAATGACTTCAGATCTTTACCGAGAGCTCTCAAATATATGCCACGTCTCCCTTGATCTCACAGCCAAGAATGACTTCGGGTCTTTACCTGGAGCTCTCAGATCTATGCCACATCTACCTTGATCTAATGGCCAAGAATTACTTCCGGACTTTACCCGGAGTCCATAGATTTGCACCACATATATCCTAGATCTGATGGCTATGAATTGCTTCGAGACTTTACCTGGAGTCCACAGATTCATGCCACATCTCCCTTACATCTGATGGCTATGAATTTCTTCGGGAATTTACCTAGAGTCGACAGATTCACACCACGTCTCATCTGAATATGATGACTCAGATTCATTCAGGATGATCCGATGACTGAGATACACTTCAGATGACTTAATGACTCAGATTCACTTCAGCTAATCAGATGCCTCATATTTACTTAGGATTTATGGCTCTTTGGGATTTAGAAATCTCAATTCTCAAACTTTCCTCCTTATGGACTCACAACATCTGATGCCTCAGATCCACTTCGAGTGATCCGATGCTCGAGATTTACTTTAGACAATCAATTGGCTCTGATCCACTTCGGCTGATTGGATGGTTGAGATTCACTTTGGATTTCTAGAACATCGTACTTAGGAAATATCAACTCTCAAACCTTGCCTTTTCCTGATCTCACAACATTTGACGGCTTAGATCCACCTTGGAAATATGACACTTGAACTTTATTTTGGATGATCTCATGGCTCATATTTTCTTCGGTGGATTGAATGGTTGAGATTCTACTTTGGATTTTAGGCTCTTCGGGATTTGGAAATCTCAGTTCTCAAACCTTTGTGAGTTCTCTCTCGTGAATGTTCGAAGTGCTAAGGCTCATGCACCTTAATCTAATTAGATGATTGTTTATCCATTTTACTATGATCCAACGACCATTTTTTCTCCTCCTCCTGATTTTCCGGTTTCTCTCGAATTAGAATATTTATGAGTGCTCAAAGGTTTCAAACCTTTGATCCTCCTATGAGTCTAACTATTGGATATTGGAAAAACTTATGAAAAGTTCTATCCCTTCTGATCTTGATCCTTAAAGTATTTCTAATTCCCACACACTCCTTGTGTTCTTGGGATTTTGATAACTCCAATTGAAGGATTTCTTGAAAAAAAATTCTTCTCACCCTCCTGGCATTATTCTTGCTCGATGCGCACCTTGCAGAACTCTACAGAGTTCTCAGTGACTCTATCTCTTTCTAAAATCAACACAGAGTTCCTCATGTGCGCTCCTTGCACTTTTGTTGATGAAGGTTCAATGATATCTCTCATGATCCTCTCTAAGGTTAACTCACCTATGTTAACACAATCCTTGCAGACAACGTCCACTCCTTTCACTTGAAACTCAAAGATGAGAAACAATTGAAACTCATACAATATTTAACCAAGTCATACATTGAAAACATGAATGACATATGAAATCATAACGATAAACACAAATACATAAACACATCATATGGAAGAAAAACTACTTTTCTATTATCTTTGTGTGTCTATAGAGATGTTAACATAAAAAACTAGACTGAGACAGAGTCCCAGTTCTCTCGAGTTCCCCTAACCTAACTCTATCTTGAGTTATTCTTCTAGGACCTCCCTCTCTATAAAGATCTCTCTCTCTCTCTCTCTTTTAAAAAGAGGGCTCTACAAGCTTATCCTCTTCACCACCTTAGTGCCATCACTGTCTCAGTTATGACACCATAATCCTACGGCTCATTACATAAATGATATTCCAGACTTGACTACGATCTAGACCTACTTACACTCAACTATTTAAGGAAAACCTATCCCCTACCTGTACAAAGGTATGGCTTGGATATTTAAGCCTTACAATGCAAATCCACATGGGATCATATTTCGAATTTAAAAATGGGAGGGTTAATACCTATCCCTTTCTCCATTGCATGCCTATTTGTTGGCCTACTGGCTCATTTGATGAGGTGTAGTGATGCTCCTACATTAGGTTTCAAACCATCCATGTATATTGTTATAGGGTATTCCACACTGGCTCTATAACTTTCTATGAGGGTGGTTCTAAACCAAATCCATAAGTTGTTATGAGGGGGATTCTAAAGAACTTTCATAGGATGCTTTATGAAAGAGCATTGCTCCACCTCAAAACACGCCATCTAATTAAAACGAGTGGTGCTCATTCAAGGAAGGAGAGGCGTCGCCCTCTCATTTTTTCCTCGAGAATCCAAGACGAGATATAGGCATTTAATGAAGACAAGATGGAAGGAGAAAAATAGTGCCTTCACATAAGTTGGAGATAAGGTCATCATTAATAGGTTGATGGAAGAATGGATCTACATCTGTTTTGGTGCAGAATTTCCATCATTGTAATTTTCCCTTTCGATAGGAATTAGGGCTAGTGATTTGACACCATTAGTTTAGCTTGTGAGGGAAGGTCATAAAGCCCCTCTTGTATAAATATTTTTATTGTTAGCAAAGTAGAGGCTAGGTAACATTTGAATCCATCTTGTATAGGTTAAGGAATGGTGAATAACAATGTATGTATGTATCAAGTGTCAGTTGGATGAATACAATAGAGATATATTGTCCCAAATATGTCTATGGGTATGCATATATCTAAATGAATGGTAGAACTCCTGTTATTTTTCAATTCTTTGTTGTTTCTGTTCTTAAATCAATGACTGCATTTTCTTTGTTGAATGTATGAGTCATTGTGAGGATTAGATAAGTTTCAAGTATTTCTTTTTTATTTGAGTGAGTGCAATGTGTGCATAGTGTCCGCAAGGAGTGCATGACCGAGTCTTCTCAAACTCGAAATATCAGAAGAGATAGTGAAACTTATATGTATGAAAGGAGTGCATCGACGTCTGCAAGGCGTGCATGCCAGATTTTTCAAACTTAATAGCTCAGGGTCGATAGCACGATTTAGTCACAAGAGATAGAAGCTGTTGGAGAACAATCATAAGGAGTTAAAAGTCATCCACAAAGGTTGAAGTGTGGAGAGAGATATATTGAAAGGCATGCGTAGGTCAAATCCTTGACTAAGTGTTGAAGAGATTGTTCAGAGGAACAAATTGGAGAAGGAAATATTAGGAGAAAGAGTGACATAAATTTTCAATGGGAGAATTCCTTGGAGTCTTCACTGAATGTCAGTGAACAAGATTCGTTCTTAGAAGGAGAAGAACAACCCTAGACCATTAGATCTTGTGAAGTTGCAAGGAGGAGAACCGGGAAGTATTTCTATACTTTGGAGGTTTGGCAAGTTGAAGACTTGAAGAAGACCGATTCGGGAGGTCTGAAGTCACAATTCAATATCGACCATTGATCACAGGAGAACATGTGGCGACAGGATCCAAGAATTTAGAAATCAGGAGATTAGAGGTTGTGAGAGAAATTCCTAAAGCACAGGGTCGTGAAGGAAGTTGGACGCACGATCATAGCCAGTGGCCACATCAAGGGAGGAGCTTAGCACCGAGATATAAGGTCATTGGCACAAGAGCTAAAAGAGTTGGGAGAGGTTCCATAGGTTCCACATCGCAGGTGTCGAGGAAGTGAAAATGGCATGTGTCAAGTTAAATTGGTTCCATCAATAGCCCGACGAACCATTATGTTTGATGACTTGAACAATCCTAGACTGGGAGGTGGCACAGCCCCGAAGGAAGGGGTGGGGTATTCACTAAGTGGTATCCAAGCATGATTTTGTCTACAGGGTGTGGATGAAGGGAGATGAGAGAGATAGTTATTAGAGATTGATTTTTTCCGTTGAGTGTGGACAAAGGGAGATGAGAGTGATAGTTAAAAAATCTTGATTTTTCCTATAGACAACAGGTGAAGAAGGAGACGAAGGAGCTGATGCAGCATTGATTTCTGTAACCTAGGGAGACAGAGTGTGATGCTCTATTAGACCTTTTGCAAGGCATGAAACATATGGTAAACAACCAGGTGGAATGTAGACAAAGAGATATGGCCATTGACGGTCATAATCATGGTCGAGGAGAAGTCCATTTGGAGAAGAGAAAGGTGGAGATGGAAAAGGAGCTCAGTGAAATCTCAGTGCAGATGGAGGAGCTAGAATTCAAGATGAAGCATGAGTCAAAGGTACACTAGAGGTATGAATGGCCTTTTAAGAGAACATCCAAATTTCATGTTCAAAAGTTGTTGGCAAGGAGGCAACAATAGATGTTAAAGAGGTGGCTGAGGCATGATGAAAACCTCGGTCATAAGGGAAAGATATATGGAAAGGGTCTTTCAGGTTTCCAAGTGGGAAATGAGAGTGGATCAGTGGGTCTCATAAAATTCTAGGTGGGCAGAAGAGGCATCCCATATTTCTAGTTGAGCAAGGGAGAAAATATGATCTTAGCTGAGAGTTCACTGGTGGTTGAAGAGGAGGCAGGAGAGAAACCTCACTCATTTGGAGATTCACGTGGAGATGTGAGTCGTGTGAATGAAGATGATGAGAAGTTAAAAAATGTATTCATATAGAAGGAGGATCAGAGGATTGTTCTGATCATTGGAGGAGTTGATATATTCATATAAAGCAGTCAAGGAGAGGCTAGCATAGATTTTGCAGTAGCAGTAGGAGGACAACAAGATGAGACTATTGTGAAGGAGCATATACTGATGTTTGTCCCAATCAGAGAATGCCTAGTTGAGTCACTCACTCAATGGGAATTGGAGTTAAGGAAACTACAGGATTGGTTGGACAATACAAAACCAGAAGGTGGATGCCAAGAGATAGCCATGCTAGGGGAGATACACCAACACAAGTTGCATTTGGTGGGAGTTGGAACAGAACCAACTGAAGAACCAAGAGAGGTGAAAGATAAATAGAAGCCCAGTGATGAGGATACTACAAGAGGGAAGACTACAACAGAGTGGGAGGCTAAGACCACAAAGGAAGAAGATGTATTGGGAAGTCAGTGTGATTCACCCATCGACAAGGAGTATGTCCAACGAGCTAGTCTGCAACAAAAGAACCAATCAGGGGAAAAAATGGACAAGGTGATCGAGGAGATCAAGGAGATGATGTCGAGGTTAGTAATAGAAGTGATCATCATGATGAATTTGGACAAAGGGAAACCTGCATGAGAAGCAGTGAATATGTAGGAGTAGAAGCAACAAAGCAGAGGAGCCGAGAGACAGCTCCAAGAAACATTTTGGGATCTAGGTGGATTTCAAACACGTTGAAAATGTCATGAGCAACAGCTAATGATTTTTTCCTTTATGGAGTATGATGCAGGAGCATTGCTCCACCTCATCATGTGCCAACTAATTAACACGCATGGTGTGCATTCAAGGAAGGAGAGGTGCCACCCTCTCATTTTTTGCACGAGAATCCAATACGAGATCTAGGCATTTAATGAAGACAAGATGGAAGGACCAAAATTGTTCCTTTGCAAAATTTGGAATTAAGGTCGCCATTAATAGGTTGACGAAAGAATGGATCTGCATCCGATTTGGAGTAGAATTTCCATCATTGTAATTTTCCCTTTCGATAGGCATTAGGGATAGTGATTTGACACCATTAGTTTAGCTTGCGAGGGAAATTCATAGAGCCCCTCTTGTATAGATATTTGTATTGTAAGAAAAGTAGAGGTTAGGAAACATATGAATCCATCTCGTATAGGTTAAGGAATGGTGAAGAAAAGTGTATGTATGTAGAAAGTTTCAGTTGGATGAATATAATAGAGATATATTGTCCCAAATTTGTGTATGGGTATGTGTCTATCTGAATGAATGGTAGAACTCCTATTATTTTTCAATTATCTATTGTTTCTATTCTTAAATCCATGACTGCATTTTCTTTCTTGATTGTATGAGTCATTGTGAGGAGTATATAAGTTTCAAGTATTTATTTTTCATTTGAGCTAGTGCATGGTGTGCACAGTGTCCGCAAGGAGTGCATGACCGAGTCTGGTCAGAACCGAAAGCTCAAAAGATATAGTGAAACTTATACGTATGAAAGGAGTACATTGACATTTGCAAGGAGTGCATGACAGAGTTTTCAAACTTGAAATATCAGGGATGATAGCACGATTTAGTCACGAGAGAGAGAAGTGGTTGGAGAACAGTCATAAGGAGTATGAAGTTATCCACAAAGGCTAAAGTGTGGAGAGAGATATATTACAAGGTGTGCAGGTTAAATTCTCAACTAAGTGTCAAAGATATTGTTCAAGGGAACAAATTGAACAAGGAAAGATCAGGAGAAAGAGTTACAAAAATAGTCAAGGGGAGAATTCCTTGGAGTCTTCAATGAATGTAAGTGAACAAGATTCCTTCTCAGAAAGAGAAGAAAAACCACAGAATGTTAGATCTGGTGAAGTTGCAAGGAGGATAATTGGGAAGTATTTCAGTACTTTGGAGGTTTGGAAAGTTGAATACTTGATGAAGACTGGGTCACGAGGTTTGAAGTCGTGATTCAATCTTAACCGTTGATCACAGTAAAACATGTGGCGACGGGATCCAAGAATTCAAAAATCAGGATATTGGAGGTTGTGAATGAAATTCCAGATGTGCGAGGTCACGAAGGAAGTTTGAACCATGGTCATAGAACATGGCCACATCAAGGGAGGAGCTTAACACCGAAATCTAAGGTCATTGGCACAAGAGATAAAATTACAGGGAGAGGGTCCATAGGTGCCACATCACGAGTTCTGAGGAAGTAAAAAGGGCCTATGTCAAGTTAAATTGGTTCCATCAGGATCCTGATGAACAAATTTAGTTCGATGACTTGAACGATCCTATACTAGGAGGTCGCACGACCCTGAAGGAGGGGGTGGGATTTGCACTAATGCTACAATGGGGGTTATCAATCTTCCTCATAAGAATCTATGAGGTGGGTTCTAAAATGCAGTCATAGATTTATATGAGGGGGGTTCTACACCTCCCTCATAGGTTTCTACAAGGGGGGGTTCTAAATTTACCTCGTATGTTTATATGACATGGATTCTAAACCACCCGCATAGATTTGTACAATGGGGGTTCTATACCACCCTCATAAGTTTCTACGTTGGGGGTTCTAAATATCCCTCATACACTTCTACAAATGGGGTTTATGAATAGCCCCAAAATTTTCTACGAGGTGAATTCTAAACCATCCTCATAGATTACTATGACTGGGTTCTAAAACTCCTTGAAAACTAACCTTTCCAGAGTGGTTCCAAATTGCCCCCAAAAGCATCTCTACTAAAATTCAAACCTTTTAGTGGTAGTTTTTGAAGAGATATAAATGGTCACCATAGGTTTATATGAAGGGGGTTATAAAGAACTCCTAAAAATCAAGTTTCAATGGGGGTTCCAAACCCCCCTAAAGGCACTGTTGTTAAAGGTCAATCATTTTAGTGGTGGTTTTGAAGAGATATAAACTGCCCTTGTAGGTTTCTCCGTAGGGGATTCAAAATTTCCCCTAAAAGTGACTTCTCGAGGGGGGTTCCAAACCACCGATAAAGGCACCGTTGCTAAAATTCAATCCTCTTAGCGACAATTTTTTAAGATATATAACATACCTAAAAAGTGACTTTTAGGGGCGGTGCAAAATCTCCCCCAAAAAGTGAATTTTAGGGGCAATTCCAAACTGCCGCCAAAAGTCATTTTGGGGGGGAGGTTTGAAACTACCCCTAAAATTCAAGCCTTTTAGCAACGATTCCTTTATGGGGGGTTTGTGCAGAACCCCCGCTAATGCTAAAACCCCTGCCAATTCCACTTTTGGAGGAGGAAAATGACTTCCTCTAAAGGTATTTTTTGTAGTAGTGATCATTGAGATAGAACCTAATGTCTCTTTTGCTGCCACCAAGACCAAACTTGATGAACCTGATGAGCCATAGAAAGGTGAGTGCCTATTTCATTCACATATATGGGTGAAAGGAACCTTGTTTCACATCATCATTCATAGTGGTAGACAGAATAAAGTCATCTCAGTGGAGGTTTTCAAGTGGATGGCCCTAACGATAGCATCATACCCACATCCCTACACCATCAGAGAGCTCTTCCAAGGAAGAGATATTCACGTAATCCAACAATGTCGCATGTCCTATGACATCAATCCCTTCAAAGATGAGGTATTTTGTGACCTTTCTCCCCTTGAAGTTAGTAATGTTCTTTTGGACCAACCTTATTTATTGAAATGTCATGTTGTATATGAGTCTATGCCTTGGAGTGTTAATATCACTTTGG
Source organism: Picea engelmannii (assembly GCA_009831015.1). Lineage (NCBI taxonomy): Eukaryota > Viridiplantae > Streptophyta > Pinopsida > Pinales > Pinaceae > Picea > Picea engelmannii. The sequence continues at coordinate 253,957 of ML796173.1, forward strand.
ACAGGAAATTGTACAGGATACCCGAGGTAGTCCCACCTAGTGCCATTTCCTTGATCTTTGCTAAGAAATGCAAGAAGGTCATCTCTCAAACCAATAATTTTGTTTACTTCATGATTCACTCTCAGAGTGAGAAAAAACTCACATCCACATCCATGGCCTCTGCGACCTACATCTCCATGCAGAGGAAGCAAGTGGATAAGGTCATGGAAGAATACAAAGACATATTCTCCTCACCTACTGGGGTACCTATGGACTGTCAGGTCAAATATTCCATTGATATGACCCCCAACGCACCACTAAATAATGGGCCAATCTATCACCGATCTCTATTAGAAAATGAGTAGATCAAGCATCTGATATAATAAATTCTCCAAAAGGGGCACATCCAACCCAAATCATAACCTTGTGGAAGCCTATGTAGAAATTTTAATACAAATTATGTATTGCCTGGATTCTCCTGATCTAACAATTATATTCCACTGTTAAATACATAATCGCTTCTACTAATATTCTGCGGAATTTAAAACACAATCACCAATTGCAATATCAAGAAGAAAGATAAATCACACATAACACAAATGTCTTACCAAGAAAGCATAAAGCTAAAAACACCACTATCACATATTATGTATAGATCATGGATCATGAAACAATCTCATACAAAACTCTAATCCAATAGCTCTCAGTACAATATACAATTGTCTCACACTGTCATACAAAAATTAACAAATTCATGTGCCAATTTACTGATTCCAGACAACCTGCCTCCTCTGCGCAATTCTTGCTAATGGAAATCCCTACAAAGAATGAATTTCTCTTGCCTAGGTTGTGCATTCCTCATGGGCACATCCAATGTGTGTGTGGTTTCATGAGTGCACCCACTAAAGTCACAAATTGTAGTCAAACTGCCCCTTTCATCTTTTATCTCAATTGGGTCTCCATTGGATCTGACATGCATGCAACTAACAGTGGTAAATATTCAGTTGCATGTGAGACCACTGATTGTGAATTAATTAATAATTAATTCACTAATCTCTCACTAGTGTAAGTTCAGTTACAACTAGTACAACTGAGCTTAACTCACTTAACTGAGTTAAACTACTTTACAACTCACATAACTAGACAAATAACTCTTGTCACAACTTTGAATCACTTAGTTACAACTAATTCGACTTGCATGTCCCACCAATCAACCTTTGAACTCGAATTTCCTATAGCTAACTGATTTTACACTTCAGTTAACTATTTTCAAGTGCTCATTGAGAATAGACTAATTATTTATTGTCCAACTATTATTAAGGGATAATAATAGTCGACATACATCTATAAATAGAACATCATCTATAAATAGACTTCCACCTAAAAATATCTTGAAGCTCCATCCTAGTGTAGGTGCATAATTTTCATGAAGGATTTTCTTGTTGAATCTTAACACTCCCTCTCAAAAAGAAAGGGATTATCCTTCACCCCGATCATGTCTATATGGTATTCAAATTTTCTCYTGGTGAGTGTCTTTGTYAGGATGTCTGCATCCTGATCTTTCGTAGGAATATACTAAAGCAACATGATCTTCTGMTACACACAATATCTGATATGATGATACCAGATATCTATATGCCTAGATCTATCATGAAACATAGGATTAATCGAGAGTTTAATGCAACTCTGATTATGAAAATGAATCACTGTCGGATATGAATGAGAACCAAAAAAAAAAAAACCAAGATCTTTCTCAGCCAAATAGCCCCACATGCAGCTTGACTCATTTCCATGTATTCCTCTTCCGCTAAACTAAGTTCCATAGATATTTGTTTTCTGCTGTACCAAGAAACAACTGTAGATATGATACTAAAGATCCCCCCTGATGTGCTTTTTTTGTCCGTTGGGCTACCCACCCAATTTGCGTCTATGAAGCCATGCAACTTCAGCTTATCCATCTGTCTGTACCATAAGACATAATCAGATGTGCCCCTTAGGTATCTCAATACATGCTTCCCCACCTTCCAAAAGAACTTGGTAGGATTAACCATCACTTGACTCAGTTGGTTAACCACATAGAAAATGTTTGGTCTCATATTCACTAGATACATTAGTGAACTTACTAACTCTCAATAGACAATAACATCCACTACCTCTCCAGATGTAGCATCCTCTTTCTTCCAGTTTCCTCAAAGAGGAGTATCCATGGGTTTGTATCCCTCCATGTGAAACTCACCCAGTATCTCGATTGCATACTTGCCTTGAGACACAAAATGTTCACCATCTCGCTGCCATATTTCCAATCCAAGGAAATAATGAAGGAGGCCCATATCCTTCATCTCTAACTCCTTTGCAAGGTCCTCCTTGCATGAGCGTATCAACTGCTTATCACCAGTTAGTATTAAATCATCAACATAAAGAACAATGATTAAAAGCTTACCCTCCACCACAATTTGGTATAGGTTTTCATCCGCTTCAATTTTGGTGAAGCCCAGTCTAGTGAAATAGTTGTCTATCTGAGTGTACCAAGGACAAGGTGCTTTCTTCAACCCATACAATTCTCTTTTGAGCTGACACACATGCGAATCATTGTTGAAGATCTCAAATCCTTTAGGCTACTCTATGTACACCTATTCCTCAATGATCCCATTGAGAAACATATTTTTTACATCCATTTGATGCATGCGCCAGCCCATCTATGCTGAGAGTGAAAAGATGGATCTTATGAAAGAATATTGTGTGACAGGTGCAAAGGTTTCTTCATAATCTATCCCCTCGATCTGTGAGAATCCCCGAGCAACAAATTTTGCCTTGTATTTCTCCACACTCCCATAAACATCTTTCTTTACCTTGTAGATCCATCTCGAACTTACCACTGATTTGTCAACCAGTCTTGGGATAATTTCCCATGCACTGTTTTTTATAATGGATTCATACTCCTCCACCATTGCATCAACCCGAGTGGGATCATGCACTACTTCCTGAAAGGAAGATGGTTAAGTCACAATATATTTGTTCATGATAGCCATGTATCCATTAAATTAATCAGGAGATTGTCTCTTTCTGTGCTGTGAAGTAGGGGCTCCTATATTCTGTGCAACATCTAGTCTCAATCTATCAGCTTCCATGGTTCTCTTTCTTCCATTTCTGATGGATGGATCTACATGAGTGGCTTCCTCCAATCCATGAACCTCCTCATCTGGCTGATCCACATCTTGAGACTCGTCTTTGGGAACCATTTGTTCCTCCTTTGCATGCAAGTATAGCTCCCTCTCAAGCGACAACTGCATGGATTTCCCCTCATCGAATTTTGTATCCCATCGCATAACAGTCATCTTAATGTTAGGAAAATACACACAATAATTATGGGGTGTTTCTGGGTACCCCAGAAATATCCCAACTTCAACATTCGGCTGCATCTTCTTCCCGACATTCTTGGTCACATGCACATAAACAGATGAGCCAAAAATATTAAAATGAAAAACAACAGGTTTCTTACCAATGAAAACTTCTTCAGATGTACTCATGCCAAGTACTCTGTGAGGAAAACGGTTTTGCACATAAACTGTAGTGTTGCATGATTTCACTGACAAATTCATTAGTAGGCCCTGATCATGCAACATCGTGTGTGTTTCACGCACGATCGTTATGTTCTTCCTCCTCGTGACCCCATTTTGTTGTGGGTTATGAGGAACTATGAGTTCTCTTCGAATTCCTTATTTGCTGTAGAAGTATTTGAATTCATTAGAGATGTATTATCCACCATTATCGCTCCTCAAATCCTTCACTTTCTTCCCCGACTCTTTCTACACCAATTATTTAAACTCACATAACTTTGAGAATGTTTGATCCTTATTCTGCATGAAGAAGATCCAACATTTACGAGAAAATTCATGAACAAAAATAACATAATACTTATGTTTTTTTGTTGAAGAAACCAAGAATGGTCCATACATGTCTATGTGAACTCTCTCCAGGATCATTGAAGCATGGTTCTCCTTTTCATGAAAGGTGGACTTTACATACTTTCCCGTGGTGAAACCCTTGCACTGATCTAACTAAGAAAGTGTTCCCATTGGAAGTCCAGTAGATATTTGTTGCATGATTTTCAAGGCTCCATGATGAAGATGGCCCAATCACCTGTGCCATAATTTGCCCTCATCCCGGCTCACAATTTCTTTTTCCTTGCCAATCATGGAAGTGCATCCATCTACCTCTAGTGTGTAGATATTATTAACTCAAATCCCTATCTTATTGACTTGACCTGTTGTTTTATGTCAGAGGAAATATTTTCCATCACTGAAAACAACTTCATAGCTTCTCTCCTCCAACATTGCGACTAAGACCAAATTTGTATTTAGACGTGGAACATGCATAACATATTTCAATTGAAATGGTTTACCTGCCTCCCTCTGAAAGGTAATGGTACCAATTCCAGTCCCATTGTATTGCCCATCGTTGCACATCTCCATATTCATTTTGAGATCTCTCTCCTCCAAGTGACTGAAAATCTCCTTATCTCCCGTCATGTGGAAGCAAGCACCACTATCCAAATACCACATCGATCCCAATGCACTTGACACCATCCATGTGATCAAGGAGAATTCAATTTCAAATTGTGAGGCAAGGGCCTCACCAACTCCATCTCCAACATCCTTCTTGTTCTTCTTCTTTTGTGGAAAGTTAGTAGCGAGATGCCCATGTTCATGACAGTAAAAACATTTCACTTTTGAAAAATCCATCTTCTTTCCTTTAGACTTAGATTTTTAATGGAATTTCATCCCCTTCTCTTTCCTTGCATTGGAATCTAAAGAAAAATCCTCTTCATCATCATGATTTTATGAAGATGCATCTTTGGTGTTCCACCTGAACTCCTCCTGCACCAAATCCGACCATAGTCATTCCCAATCTGGAAATTTTTCCCTTCCATTAACAGAGTATTGATAATTGTGCCAACTCTTGGGAAGCACTAGGAGAGCCAGGCTCACCAAATAATCATCAGAAACTCTTATACCCACAATCCCCAACTCATCCCGACATTGGACAAACTTTGTGAGATATTTTGGAATGGAGTCACCCTTCTCCATTTTGATCTTCCTGAGTTTATATTTGGGCGGCAATTTCCCATGGTCACTATTGTTTTGGAATAGATCCGTCAAAGTATTCCAAATTGGATATGGTTTGAATTTCCCATGGAGGCTTGAGACAATGTGGTCTCGTACTCCCACCAACATGATCCTCCTCACCTTTGCTACTTTCTTTTTCCATGCATCAATATTTGCAATGTTTGTCGCATCTAGCTTAGGAACATCTTTGTCAATGAATTCCTTGAAGCCATTATCTTGGAGTACTACCTCCATCCTATCCTTCCAAGAAATGTAGTTTGATCTACCCTCGAGTTCATACTTTAACCTTAATCCATTGAAATCCATTTCCATCTTGAATTAGTTGTAGAACTAAGAAAGTCTTTCTGCAAATTCGAATTCTATCCAATCACAAACTCAACTTATGAAATCTTCTACACTCTGATACCATGTATAAATTTTAATACAAATTATGTATTTCTTGGATTCTCATGATCTAAAAATTATATTCCACTGTTAAATACATAATCACTTCTACCAATATTCTTCATAATTTAAAACACGATCGTCAATTGTAATATCAAGAAGAAAGATCAATCACACATAACAAAGATGTTTTACTGGCAAAGCATAAAGCTAAAACCCTCACTATCCTATATTATGTATATATCATGGATAATGAAACAATCTCATACAAAAATCTAATCCAAGATCTCTCAGTACAATATACAATTGTCTCACACTGTCATACAAAAATTCACAAATTCATGTGCCAATTTACTGCTTCCAGATAGCCTGCCTCCTCTGTGCAATCCTTGGTAATGGAAATCCCTACAAAGAATGAATTCCTCTTGCGTAGGATGCACATTCCTCATGGGAACATCCAATGTGTGTTTGGTTGCATGAGTGCACCCACTAAAGTCACAACTGATAGTCAAACTGTCTCGTTCACCTGTTATCTCAACTAAGTCTCCACTGGATCTGACATGCATGTAGTTAATAGTGGTAAATCTTCAGTTGCATGTGATACCACTAATTTTGAATTAATTAATAATTAATTCACTAATCTCTCACTAGTGTAAGTTCAGTTACATCTAGTACAACTAAGCTTAACTCACTTAACTAAGTTAAACTACTTTACAACTCACATAACTAGACAAATAACTCTTGTTACAACTTTGAATCACATAGTTACAATTAATTCGACTTGCATGTCCAACCAAGCAACCTTTGAACTCAAATTTCCTATAGCTAACTGATTTTCCACTTCAGTTAACTATTTCCAAGTGCTCATTGAGAATACACTAATTATTTATTGTCGAACTATTATTAAGGGATAATAATAGATGACATACGTCTATAAATAGAACATCATCTATAAATAGACTTCTACCTCAAAATAGCATGAGTCTCCATCCTAGTGTAGGTGCATAATTTTCACTAGGATATTCTTGTTGAATCTCAATAGCGTAATCATTCTTGTGTAAAAGAAAGATGAGACATGGTGACTCTGCGTTGATTAGTGGGTCCTAAATAAAATCACATTCAAGAATGGGTACCCAATTCCCTGAATCGATGATCTTCTTGATCATCTCAAGGGGGACAAATACTTTAGTAAGATTGATCTAATGTATATCTACCATCAAGTCCCAATAGAGAAGACAAATGTATGGAAGACTGCCTTCAAGTAAAAATAAGGTCTTTTTCAATGGCTGGTCATTCCCTTTGGTTTGAAAAATTCCTCAAAATCTTTCATGAGGATGATGGACGATATCATTTTTCCTTTCACCAATTATTTTTTAGTGGCACATATGGATGACATACCAATCTACAACAATACTTGGTTGGAACACATGCAACATATTCAATGGGTTTTGCACACTCTATCGCAACACAAGCTATATGTCAACTTGGAAAAATTCTCCTTCGCCATGGAAAAAGTCCAATACTTAGGGTACATTTTCGATGAGCAGGGTGTGCATGTATATCCATCCAAGATCTAGGACTTATGTGACTGTATAGACCCAACCATGCTCACTTAGCTTTGAATCTTCTTAAGCCTTGCCGATTTCTTTCATAGTTTCATGTTGGAATTATCCCATATTGTATGAGCCCTCAACCAAGTAACCAAGGGTGGTGGTAAGGAAAAAAAAAATGGATCATGTCCCAAAAATAAGCGTTCAATAATTTTAAGCAGCTCTTGTGCTCATGCCCAATGCTTTCATTACTCAACCTGCAACATCCCTTTGAGATCAATAAAATTGCTTCAAACTATGTTGTGGGAACAATTCTCACTCAACAGGACCACCCCACGACCTATCATAATAAGACACTATCAGATATCGTCTAAAATTACCCTAGTTACAACAAGGAAATGTACTCCATTGCGAAATCCTTCCATGAGTGGAGGCATTACATTATCGGAAAAGAGACAGTCATCCACATTGATCATAAGTTGTTGTAGTTCATGCAAACACAAGGAAAATTGCAGAATGACCATCATGAAAAGTGGTCCAAATAATTGCAGTAGTTCCACCTCAACATCAAGTATAGGACAGGAAGTACCAACCATGTCATTCATTATATTATCCAACCCCCAATCATGACACTCACCATGGTGCTAGAAAACTACCACCATGAGACCTCCAGATATTCCCAACTCTATCAGAAAGATTCGGACTTCGCCACCACCTACCACATGTTGGGATAAAACACAATTGTCACTAATTTCCATATTCAAGATAGGTTGTTGTGCCATATGCACCATCTCTATGTTCCGTCAAGTGAGTGAGTGAAGATAATTTGGGAATCCCACTATTGTCGGTGGAAAGATAGTTCGGTGTAGTAAAGACAATGGAAATGACAAAACAACATTTCTACTGGTGGAAACTTGAACAAGATGTAAGAAAGTATATCAGGTCTTGCATTGCCTATGTTATGGCCAAATTGGCCAATAAGAAACAAGGTAGGTAGACCTCTCTTCCTACTCCCGACAGGCCCTCAGAAATCATCTCAATGGAATACATTTTGGTCCTTCCATTCACCTAACGGGGAAATGACTATGTTTTTGTGGTTGTTGATTATTTTTCCAGGATGGTGATTCTGGCTTCTTGCAAGAAGAGCATCACAATGGAGGTCGCTGCCAAGATATTATTTGAACAAGTGCAGGTACATTTTGGGATACCACAAAACATCTTATCATATTGGGACAGTTGCTTCCTCAACACATTTTTTTCAACCCTCTCGTCACTACTGGACACTAAGCTCACCAAATTCACTGTCATCCACCTCTAGACAGATGGCCAAAACACTACACTACTACTCGTGCAAAGAATATAACACATACCTAACATAGACTAGGATAGAAATGTGGAAACATTTGGTAGGATAGGTTTATTTGACGAGGGTATAGGATACCTATAAAAAGACTGTTATACAATATGCTTAGTTTACAAACTTGTGACCAGGATCTAACTCTAGGGTAGCAAACACTTAGGGATGTAAACATTGAGGTGAAAATGGATTAAGGAGAATTGATGCGAGACTTTGAGTATCTAACATTGGAGGACCTGAGTTCTTTTAGGGTATCTTTATTTGCAAGAGGATTGTCTGTAATCAATAACCAACAGATATTAATGCTATGCATATAGATTTTGGGCGTATTTTTCTTGATCGTTGGAAGGGATATGGGTTTAGGATATTAGGGGGAGTTATGTAAGCTAAGGAAGAGTATGATGAAACATAGAATATAAAAAATGTCTATGATGGGTGAGTCATCTCATAATAAAAAAGCAAACCTAAGAAACGTTGGATATGTAAACACTCAAAAACAATCCCAACCTAGTGAAATCTTATTTAAATGAATGGTTCTCACTGGAATTCAACACTAGTGTACATCTTCCAGTGGGATTTGAGGATGCCCTGTATTTTATATTTCTAAACTTTTGTCCTTTCAATGTTTAATACCCATTATAATAGATGGCTTAGGGACTTTGCTAATTTCAATGACCATTTGTTTTGGTTATCGATAGGTGTAACATAGTTTCTATGTTTCTTTGGGAACTTAGAGGATTATAGTTTAAGATCAATTTATGGCATTCTCTAGTACTCATTTTCTAAACTTTCATAGATTTATACTAAATTACTACTTGGTTGAGTGAGTTTTATGGAAATACCCTTATGAACAAATCAATATTAAATCTTTCAAGTATTAGGAGATCCTCAACACTTCATGCATGTTGGCTTGTGTCTATTGTTAAACTGAAATTAACATGACCATTTTCCTTCTTTAGGTAATTGGACATTTTTAGGTAGCTAAGAGGCAAAGTCTTAAGGAGACATTTGTAGAAATTAGCTTGATTTTATTTTCAAATTGACAAAAAAATGCATTGGACAAATTCAAAGACAAGGTATAATTTTTTCGGTATGATATAATATAGAATATGTTTTTCTTTTAAATTGCAGTGGTTTATCTATAAGTGATGTTCAAATTGGTTGTATGTAGAATGTCAAAGGAATATCAAGATGAGGTTGAAGATTTCATAGAGTTTTCTATGAGGCATTCAAAGGATAAGACGACCACAAGATACCCTTGTAAAAAATGTTGCAATGCTACAGTACTAACGTTTGAGGAAGTACACAAACACTTCATGATTAATGGTATAATGAGTTCATATAAAATTTGGTTTTTCCATGGAGAGAGGGCTACTATTCAGGTATGATCATAATATATTATTGAAATAAAGTATCATTTCCATGTCGATAATATTAATTATATATTTCACTTTACATTAGATAAAATCTGATTTGTTTTTTTATATCTCTCCCAGGAACCTATATTTGACAAAGGCAAGAAAAACTATGCAAACGAGATGCATGATTTACCTCGAGAAATTTCACATTTATTGTTATGCATTTATGTAATGCAAGTGTTTACAATATTATGTATGCCTTGTTGTATTAGGGTCAATTATATTTAAAAAATTCATTTTCCCTAATAATGTTCTATATGATTAATATCGATGTTTCCGATTTTCTTTTCTTTACATTATATTTTGTGATATCCAATTTACAGGGTGATGAACACATACTCAAACATTAATACCATAATCATGTTGATGAGTCTAGGAAATTGTTTATGAATGATATTGAAGTTCCTTAGAATTACAATGATAATGATGAAACCATGGTTGATAAACATATGGTTGAAATGGTCAATGATGTTTATGAATGCTTTAATGAAAATCCAGACATGAAATGTAAAAATTTCCAAGTAGCATCAATGGATGAAATGAATGTTATCAATCAATATCAAAAGTTAATTGAATATTCTAGGAAACAATTGTACCCAGGTTTCACTAAGATATTGGCCAGTGTGAAACTGTACAACCTTAAAGTGAAAAATGGATGGTCTGACACAAGTTTGACCCAAATGTTGAAATTAATGAAATAAATACTTCCAAAATAAAATACACTTTCAGATTCTACATGTGTTGCAAAAAAGTTGATTAAATCGTTGGGTTTGGACTATGAAATGACATATGCATGCCAAAATGATTGAATTTTATACTGGTGAAAATATGAAAGTAAAGATAAATGGCCAACATGTGGTAAATATAGATGGAAGGTTGATGTTCATTTTGGAAAGGTGCATAAAGGTGTTTCGACCAAAGTGCTAAGGTATTTTCCTTTAGTACCAAGGTTGAAGAGAATGTATAGTTATGATTTGAGCTCTTTTAATTCCATTATTGCATGCACATTTACATACTATCTAATCACAAATCCTCTTCTTTACTCATATTAAGTATTGCAATGCATATATTATAATTTTTCTTTTTGTTATAGATCTACACACATCTCGTAGAAAATGAGGTGGCATCATGAGAATGTAAGTGATGATGGAACAATGTGCCACCTAGTTGATATCAAAACATTGAAAACTATAGATTGCAACTGACCTAAGTTTTCCAATCATCCTTGAAATGTATGACTTGTAATGGAAGTGAATGGATTTAATCCTTTTGGAAATTTGAGTTGTGCATACAATGTTTTTCCAGTAGTACTAGTCACATACAACCTTCCACCATGGTTATGCATGAAAATGAACTTTTGTATGTTGTCATTTTTAATATATGGTCCCAAGCAACCAAGAAATGACATATATGTTTTTTTGGAGCCTTCAGTTGATGAACTAAAGGTAACATGGGAGGAAGGGGTAAGGACAAATGTTTCTCATTCAAGGTCCTTTTTTAATATGAAGTCTATATTGATGTGGGTAATCCATGACTTTCCTTCTTATGGAAATATGGTTGGTTGTATGACTAAGGGTTTTATGCATGTCCTATATGTGGAAGGAAAACAGATTCAAAGTATATCAAATGTAGTAGGAAGTGTGTGTACATGTGACATAGGAAATACCTTCCATTAAATCATAAGTATCGTTCTAAAAAAAGGACCATTTAATAGGAATCATGAGCATCACATTGCACCTAAAATTGTAAAATTATGAGATATTTTTTCATAAATAGAAGGAAATGAAGAAAATTGGGGGAAATGTGATAGTAAAAAAAGAAAGAGAAATATCAAAAAAGGTGAAAATTCAAACATTTTCATGTGGAAGAAAAGGTTAATTCTATTCAATTTTCCATATTGGGAGGTATGCACACTCTACACACACTAACTATAGGTAATTATTAAATGTATGATGCTAGACATATTTTAGTATGTTTATATGTTTTATTTGAATCTATTATTTAGTTTTTCCTCCATTATCATGAATTCATTCCGATACAGTTGGATGCAAAAAATCCTAGTATGCCACATTTTATATGTTATGCATATAGAATTTGTTTTTATGTGAAAGTAATCTTGGAACCTTTCTAGATATAAAAGGAAAATGAAAGGATGGAAAAATAACCCATGATGACTTACACCAGTTGGGTATAAGGAGATCACTATGGACACAAGATCAAGGAAAATAATATTTCTTCCACCTGCACCACACACTCTTTCAAAAAAAGAGAAAGAGACACTTTGTGTTGTTTTGTTACATTAAAAGTGTCTGATGGTTATAGTTCAAATATTATAAAGCATATATATATTAAAACACATAATCGCCTTGTTCTCATGCAACGACTCCTTCCATTAGCATTGCGCCATGTGCTACCAAAAGCAGTGTGAATCACCATTTGTAGAATTTGCTTACTTTTTAGGTTAATTTGTGCAAAAATGGTCGATGAAACATATCTTAAAAACTTAGAAGATGATGTCGTGGAGACATTGTGCTTACTAGAAAATTATTTCCCCCCATCTTTATTTGATATAATGGTACCTTTGACTGTACACTTGGTACGAGAGTTACATTTTTTTTATCGAGATGCATACCGATGGATGTACCCTTTTGAAAGGTTAGTGAAGTTTTAGAGTGTACAAATCCACATAAATTCCAACATATTATTTTCATATAGTACATTGATAACAAATATGTATGCATACTCTTCATTTGACTACAAGTTTGATGTGTTTTCTTTCAAGAACATGAAAGTTTACAAAAGTTATGTGAAGAACAAGAATAGGCCCAAAGGGTGCATAGCTGAAAAATACACTGTGGAGGAATCCATCAAATTTTGTATTGGATATGTTGAATGTATGGAATATATTGGAAGCATGCCTAATAGAAATGAGGCTTGGGATGATGAAGAGGGAGATATTGATCACTATGGAAAGGAATTATCTAGTGGGAATTCTTTTGAAATGGATAATATCAGTTTGTTACAAGCCCATAGGTGGGTCTTGAAAAACATATATGAAGTTCGACGTTCTATAAATTAAGTAATAAGAATGACCTTAGAAAACCATTTTTAATTAAAATCTATTTAAATACTTTGAAAATGATGTACATTGATATTACTAGAAAATAAGATGCACCTGAGTGAAATCACCAATAAAAACATCCAAGCCAAAAAGGATGAAGCCTTGCTATAAAATCTCAACAACCAACAATTTGGTGATTGGTTAAGAAAACAGGTAATGATATGTTCATTATATTATAATTATTTATAATTCATTGAAAAATACTATTATTAGGTATTAACTAAGGATCCTTTTATGTAGTTTGAAATTGCATAGTTTTCTAATGACATTTAATAATTTACAGGTGGAAGGAAAATAAAATTATTTTGATACCCTTAAATGGTTGGCACATGGCCCAAGGAAATATGAAACTAAGTATTAGGGATAATTAATCAATGGGTGTAGATTTCATATTAAAAGAATAGAGAATCCTAGGACCACCCAAAATTTTGGTGGGTCCATAGATACACAAACATTAATGAGATCAAGTGAAAAAGACAAGAATCCAATATGTCAAATGACAACATATTATGGAGCGATCCAAGAAATAATCATATTGGACTATTATTGTGTGAAGTATTCTTGTTCAAATGTTATTGGTGTACAAAAGAAGAATGGAATGAAAGTTGATGAAATTGTTTTCACAATGGCGAATCTAAAGAGATTATTAAGTTTTAAGAACCAAATACCTGAATACAAAGTATCACAATAGATCTGAAGATATCTAACTACGATCACCACATAAGATATATGAAACCGTATATAAAACCACAACTTTATTATATCAAAACCCTTGAGGTAGGGAAACACCATACAATGGATCCTATTATGGAAGGGATCCTCTCCTATTCACTTGCCTCTTCGAGGGGGAATCCTCCTAATGAGCTT
>ML796173.1:276025-310901 GCA_009831015.1 Picea engelmannii
AGCAATATGAAGGTCAGAATGACCATCTATAATCTGAAAGGAAAAGCCAACATTTGGTGGAAAGACCTGAAATTCGCCAAGGACCTAAAAGAGAAATAGATGGAATGGTCAGACTTTAAGAAATATTTTAAGAAACAATACCTATGTGAAAGTTACTATGAAATAAAAACCGAATAATTTTATGAGCTACGAGTTGGTCAAATGGCTATGGAAGATATGATAAACAAATTCCTAGAATTACTAAGGTTCATACCTTATATCCGGGAGGATAAAGTGAAAATCCAACGATTCCTAAGATATTTACCACAGTCCTACAAGGATAGAATCGAATTTGATAATCCCAAGTCCTTGAGTGAAGTATTTAGGAAAGCATGAATGTGTTACGACCAATATAAACAATGGTCATAATTTCCCAAGGCTTGGAAATACAAGAAACAAGACTGATTGAACCAACAGAAGAAGGGATACCAACGAACTACTTATAAGAATGAAGAAAAAATATTTCCAAGGAAGGAATTTCACTCAAACAATCCAAACACTCAAGGAGGCAATAAACTGGTAAATTGGGGAACAAAGAAGTTTGGGGAGGACCCCTGTGAACCATTAAAATGATGGGAATGTGGAGAATCTCATCTAAGGAGGAACTGTCCATGTTTGATTTTAGAAACCAGAACTATTGTTTAGAATCTGCAGGAAGCGTCTACGGTGGGAGATGTGGGCATAAGATTGCATCAGATAAATGCATTTGTGGATGACTGGTAAGCTAACCACCAGTCCTCTATGGTGTAAATTGAAAGTAAAATAAATAACACTTGTATTTCTTCTTTAATTGATCATGGAGCTACATTGATTTATACCACTCTTGGTATTGTGGAATCAAATAAACTTAAGAAATCAAGACATCCAAAATCTTGGCTGGTACAACTAGCAGGGATGAAAAGAAAAGTTGTCAACTTTATTTCTGATTATGAGTTAGTTTTAGGTGGTCAAAACACAAAGACAAATCTGAACATTTTACTGTTAGGGTCTTATGATGTAATTATCGGAATGGATTAGTTAGAAAAGCATAAAGCAATGTTAGATTGTTATGAAAAAACGCTTAAGTATAAAGACAAAAATGACACTTCTAGGACATTTCAAGGTATACAAAAACCAGTCTCAATTAGACAGATTTCGGCAATACAATTCAAGAAATGCATGAGAAAGGGGTGTCAAGTTTATGCCACCCAAGTAACAAACCTGTTGGAAAAAGAAAATAAACCTAACTTGGAGGATTTTGTCCTTTTGCATGATTTCCGAGACGTATTTGTTGATGAAATACTTGAATTACCCCCAAGGAGGGAGATATACTTTTCTATCAACCTACTACCTGGTTCATCCCCTATATCGAAAGAACCTTACCGAATGAGTTTGTTGGAATTAAGACAACTAAAAATTCAACTACATGAATTATTGGACATAGAATACATCAAACCGAGTGTTTCACCATGGGGAGCACCAGTCCTCTTTGTGAAAAAGAAAAATGGAAGTGTAAGGTTATGCATCGATTATAAACAATTAAACAAAATGACTATTAAGAACAAGTACCCCTTACCTAGGATAAATGAACTGTTCGATCAAGTAGGCGGGGAAAAGATTTTCTCGAAATTGGATTTACGATCTAGTTATAACCATGTTATGATAAAATATGAAGACATAAGTAAAACAACATTCCAAACAAGATATGGACATTACGAATTTATGGTTATACCATTTGGACTCACTAACATGCCATCCACGTTTATGTGTTTGATGAACAGTATTTTCAGTTAGTATCTGGACAAGTTTGTGTTGGTATTTATTGATGACATTCTAGTATATTATATAAGAGAGGAGGAACACGAAGAGCACTTAAGGATAGTTATGAAAACTTTAAGTAAGCACAAACTATATGCTAAATTCAATAAATGTGACTTTTATCCGAAGAAAATACAATATCTAGGACATGTAATTTATGCAGAAGGCATTGCAGGAAATCCTGAGAAAATAAGAGCCATCATGGAATGGTCGATCCCTAAGGATGTAGTGAACATCCAATTTTTCATGGGAATCACTAGATATTACCGTAGATTTATAGAGAGATTTTCCAAAATTACATACCCTATCACATCACTACAAAAGAAGGGAACCAAGTTTGACTGGTCACAGAAATGTCAAGACAATTTTCATAAGTTAAAGGAATTATTAACGACCGCACCCATTTTATAGGTAGAAGATCCAGACAAAGACTTCACCATCTGTGTAGATGCAAGTAAAGAAGGACTAGGTGGTGTCCTAACTCAATAAGGGCACGTTATTTTCTATGAGTCCCGAAAACTAAAGGAACATGAATGAAACTATGTTACTCATGACTTAGAGTTGGCAGTTGTAATACATGCCTTAAAGATGTGGCAGAACTACATAATGGGCATAAATTTTCTTCTTTTAACTGACAACGGTGGTGTGAAATTTGTGTTTAGTCAGTCGGACCTTAATGCAAGGAAAGCAAGATGGCTAGCTTTCTTGAGCGAATTTGACTTTGAGGTAAGACATATCAAGGGTCAGGAAAATAAAGTAGATGATGCTTTAAGCAGAAGCGTTCATGGGTTGTTTGAAATAAACATTAGCAAGGAAGAAAGCGATCTTGAACATAGGATAAATATTGTAGGTAATAACGACAGAAATTACACTCAAATAGTGGTAGAATTATATAACATTACAGGAAATTCAGACAAAAAAAATCTAAGTTTGGGCAAAAATGGTCTACTACGATTTCAAAACAAAATATACATACCAGATTCAGTAGAATTAAAATCAACAATTTTGGATGAAGTTCATAAGAAACTGTATTTTAGTCATCCAGGATACCAGAAAATGATAACAACACTATGAATGTTATTTTATTGGCCTAATATGAAGGGAGAAACAACATAATACCTAGCGAAATGTCAAGATTGTCAGCAGGTAAAAAATGAACACCAACATCTAGCCAACCTATTGCAGCCCTTACCTGTTCTAGAATGGAAATGGGAGACTATATCGTTGGACTTTATTATAGGTTTTTCTAGAACTTAGAAATAGAATGATTCAATTATGGTGGTAATCGAGAAACTTAGTAAGTCTGCACACTTTTTTCTGCAAAGTCTACATTTGAAGCTATTAACATTGTTGAAATATTCATGAAATAAATTTTTAGACTACATGGTATTCCTAAAATGGTGATTTTGGATAGAGATGTAAATTTTACATCTGCTTTTTGGAAATTGTTTGCAGGGTTAAATACTAACTTGAATTTCAGCATGAGTTATCATCCACAAACAGATGGATAGACTAAACGAACAAACCAAATCATAGAATATATGCTCTTCATGTATGTAAGAACAAAACCAATCAAGTGGGAAGACTACCTGCACTTGGTAGAATTTGCATACAACAACGGGTACCAAACTTCAGCTAAAATGAGCCATTTTGAGGTACTCTACAACAAAAAGTGTACGACTCCAATTATCTAGGATAGCCTAGTTGATAGATTCATGGTTGGACCAGCGATGCTCCAGGAAATGGAGAGCACAATAGGAAAAGTAAAACTTAACTTAAATGAAGCATAGGACAGACAAAAAAGTTACGTGGACCAGAAAAGAAGACACTTGGAATTTCAAGTGGGAGACCACGTCTATCTAAAATTCAAAGCTCGAAAAAGTTCACTAAACCTAGGGAACTGTTCCAAGTTGGCACCCAGGTTTTCTGGGCCTTTCGATATCTTAGCTCGAATTGGACCCGTAGCATACCAACTTGCACTCCCCGCCAATCTAAAATTTCATAATGTATTTCATGTTTCTTTGTTAAAGAATTATGTTCATGACCCTACTCATATGATCGATTGGAACTTGGTGCAGGTGGAACCAAAATGTGAGTTCCAAGCGGAACCTTTGAGTATTCTGGACATGAGAGAAATAACACTTCGGAACAAAGTCGTCACCCAGGTAAAAGTGCAATGGAAGCACTTTATCCCTGAGGAGGCCACTTGGGAATTGGAGGGAGATTTGCAGAAATCTCATCCAAACCTGTTCCAAGAAAGGAATGAACACTGAGGACAATCTTTTGTTTAAGGGGGAAAGGATGTAACATCCCCAAAATAAATTATTTTTGAATTTGAAATTTCTTAGGAAATTACTTCCGTTTTTTGGTAAATTCAAAATTGGATTTTTTTTGCCATTTATGGCAATTCCAAATTCCAAATTTAGTTAATTTTAATTGATAACTATGTCTGTTGAGAAGAGATTTTATTTGACCCAACTAACTATTTGACTATGAAACTTGTATGCAACAAAATATTTTATAATTATTGTTGATGGACAAAGGGAACACCCATGTTAAAATCAGGTCACGATGACTCCATGAGTGGGGAACATGTTGGAACTACCTCAGGGGTGATTGTTACAAGTGGTAAATCAAGAATTTGGCCATGGGTATCCCTTGAAGAATCAGGGATTTGGAAAGCTACGAAAATTCCCAAGAGGGAAAGACCTAGGCAAAAATGACTTTTGATATATGGCATATGAGAGGAGGCAGGGCATTGCCTAGTATGCTGGAAAAAGGATTATTACCTCTTGCTGTTATGAACACTTATTGTTGAGTGTGAGGCAACGAGGAGTCACCAAAACAGAAGGACTATTGCTAAGGGGATTTATGATTTCGCCCTCATGGATTCAAGGTCAGGCTAGGGGGTGAATGGAGAAAGTGACATTGGATGTTCCATTCTAAGGATGGGAGGAACGTGGTTGTTCCCTTTGTCTTTCAGAAAACTGGTTCATATATGTTCATCTACTCTTTTCTGGTTATATATCTCATTTTTTTAAATGGCTGTCAAAATACATCTATATATTACTGGGTAAATTATTTATGATGATTTCCCTTTTAATTAAGAATCGCGTTGATGTAAATGATTGAAAGAGTAGAGTTAGTATAGTACTATGTGAATTATGGTTGAGAGTTAAACTATGAATGAATGGAACAAACATAGTTTAAACCCGTACAAGTGTTAAATTTCATCTTCGAATTAAACTGCGTGTATATATATATATATATATATATATATATATATATATATATATATATATATACTAGTTATGAGTAGCATCAAAATATTTGTGAATACGCTATCATACTTCTAGTTTAAAAAAAATCATACCGACTTCCAATTTCGGATAGCAGGAACCCTGTGTTTTTATAAGTATAGGAAAATCAATTCGAAAGAGTCTTTTTACTGCATCTTTGACTTTGGAAATACTGAAAGGTATACAAGAACCAATTATTTATACATTCTCATATTATTGTAATGATTTTTATAGAGTAATAACACTACTATAATATCAATGTATGGAAAGAATAAAAATTCATATAGGGTTATGTACATATATATTTATATATAATTATGTATACCTAATACCTATACAAAAGTTTAAAATATTATATTTTCGACTTCATTGAGATTCAAATTGAATAAGTACAAGTTCTAGAAGTTTGTAAGTTAATTTCATACATGTATGCCTATAGGTTTTCTGAATTCAATTCAAATAGGTGTTAAAATATAATGGAAGACAAACAATCTATTTAGTCTTCATAATATTTCTGGAAAAGATAAATAGGAATTAAAAGAAATAATAGTTCTATTTGACTACAACTAAGCCTCAGAATATATCAATACAAAAGTAACAAAAATAGAATTTGGGGAAACATATTTTCTGGAAGTATACAGGATAATATGCCTTCTTTATAAACAGTCTAGGTAATATAAAGAACCATGGTACCATTAAGACTACATTTTAAATTCGCTAACCCTGGTATTTAAATTACAAGTATATAAGAGAAATAATATAGGGATTAAACCCTTTAAAGTTTGTAATACAAATCCAATTAGACCAAAATCAAAATGTGTCCAAACTCACGCAAGTATTGCATTCTCTTCCAACAATGAGTTATTGACATAAAAATAGGGTGTACCCCTTAACCAACCGATATAGGAAATCGGGCTGAAACTTCACTTATTAATGATAAAGTTGGACATAACCTTGGTCCTCGTTTCTAGAACTTGGAAAGCTAAGTGTGGGAGGTATTCTGCATGAAACCCATATAACTTTTGCACGAATGATAGGAATCAACATCTGAAACCTTTTGCGGTTGAAACCTCTGCAAGGAATTGTCATTGTAAACATTAGTAAAATATACAAAAGAAAATCTAACAAAAAATTTCAATGGAATGATAAATGATGGTAAAAGTTGATTCCGAAATGATACTTAACTCATGAATGGATATCTTGCATCCTTCGCTTGTCGCATTTTGGTTGAATATATGTCTTAGGATGAGGGGAGGATGGTCCAAGTATTCTTGATGGGTACCCTCGTATCCACAGAGCCCCATCATTAGTGTTGGCATCAAAACATACAATCAATTTTCTTTATGAAATGAAAAAGAACAATAGTGATAACATTTAAAATACACATTGGATATGACATGCCATGCGAGCAGGCCAAAGGCATAGTATAAACATAGACACAAAGAAAATGCTATATGTAAGCATTGAGATCAAAACCCTTATGAAACCGACTATCTATATTGCAGAGGGTACTTATAAAGAAACGATAAATACAAAATTAAACTTCTGCTGAACTTTTAACATACTTAAAGACAGTGTATACTACCATAGACAATGGTAATGACAGTGTGACATACTTAATCTATGAAATTATACAAACTCAAACATCTTATGCCATAGGGTATTTCAATCGAACTGTTCAAAAAAAAAAAAACACAGAAGTCATATTTTTTTGAATTGTGTTGGACAAGAATGCAATAGCCTTTTATTCGTAAGGACCAATTAAGGGTTTGTTGAGAAATACAGAAGAGTGGACTCAACCCTTATAAAAAGAAAGAAAGGAATGCAATGCAATATGAAATAGACAAAGCAGACATTTATCCAGATCATAAACCCCATGAAGCCTCATGCATTGTTCCACATTAGGCCTCGACACATATCAACAGAGGGACCATAATAGAATAATGATAGTAGCCATTAATGAAACCCTAAGACTGAAAACCACATGAGAACTAACGCAGGTCAGACTCTTTTAAATTTCAAAACAAGAGAGTGAGATGCTGAGACCTCTTAGGAAGATAGAGAATAAAATAAAGTAGGAAGCATCTACTTATTCAGGAGTGGAACAAGTTAGGAAAGTTACAAGGAATAACAACAATGGAGAGATTTAATTAAGAAAACAAGATTTAATACGAGGGTCCTTACTCTGTAATGAAAACTCGATCTTCGTTTAATGATCAAAATACAGTGGTATTGTAAGCCTACCATGGAAGGCGAATGGCGATATTTGTTCCACCTGGTAACATTTTCCCCAAGTCGACAGCCTTCACTGTTGAGAAAATAATATGCAAAGCCTTTCGAAGGACTTCACAGTGAAAAAAAAAAACACATTAAACCCTAAGAGGAGCCCTAACTACACAGTGTAAATGTTGAGGGTACGAAGAGTGGTCTAGCCATGTGATGAGGGAAGAGTTGGCGCAATTGTATTGGGTAAATTGTCAGATGAAAACATCGAAACTTTCACACACAGGAACGCCATTATATGGCAGATACAAAGCTTTAACTCCTTAATGACAAGTAAACCATTCTCCCCATTCCAAGAAAACGCGTATTGAATAATAGTCCCTTCGTGACACAACTAGTTGGGACATGTTCACTCCAACTGTTTCATCACAATGAACATATAGTTCAAATGAAGACTTCGTTGAGACATCGTTTAGTTAAGGCAAAGTTAAATGAGGATTAGTGTGGGATTTCATTAACCAAAACCTTCATTTAAGTGGCGACTGGAATATCTCTAACCATGATTAATTCATAAGGAATCCATTTAATGAATTGGACCTTACGAAATGATGCTAAGCATCTATTACTAAGCCTCTTATATTCATCTAAGGGGTAGAGTCATGACCCGATACATTATATGTGGTATATGATTGTTATTTCAAGGTTAAATAAGATAGTCTTGCGCACAAGTATAGAAACTCATGTTTAAAGAAGAGATTGATAGAATTATGGAAAATCATCCATATAAGTATAGATTGATAGTCTACTATATAGATATATGAGAGTAGTTGAGAGTGGAGGGAATTGATAGAATTATGGAAAATCATCCATATAAGTTTTACTGTGAAAATATGTTGTCATGTGGTAGTCAAAACTTAAGACACCCCTCAAAGATTTATAAACAGGAATTCAATATTACCTCCTCTTAACTTCGAATCTCTTAAATGAATTTGAAGATTAATGTCCCTTAGAAAAAAAAATATTATGGCAAATTTTAGGTACATTCCACTACAGTTGATGGTGACATGGATTATGTTCGACAAGATTGTGAAGGAACATGGTTGGATGATGATAAATAATTACTATTTACTATTTATTTATCCATTCTCATTTAAATGTATCTATGAAATTGAAAATTACATTTTTATACTCTTAATTGTTTTGAATGTGCATCTACCAATTAGTTGACTATATTGTTTACTTGAATGAAATTGCTAATTTTTATGAAAAATGTGCATATTGAAAGAGTTTTTTATATAAATTTCGAATATTTTCCAAGTCTACCTGCTTGTCATTCAATTTTTAATTCATATGAAGGGGATCATTGCTAAATTTTTTGAAGGAAAGTTGTGGCATGTTTTTTTTTGTTTTCATTATAGTAATAATGACTTATGATAAGTGAGGTTCATTTCACTGAGGGAGATATATAGTGTTTGCGCATAATATTGATGTCACACATGAAAAAAGTGGGCGTACCATAATAATTAAAAATAACAAATCAAATTAAAATCAATAATGTAAAAGAAATTTTAAGAAAAACATATTAAACATGAATATATGTATATGTATATATACCCACATAAATACAAATTTCCCTTGTAGGTTATTATGTGGGGTCTTCTCAATCACCCTCGTAAGTTTCTATGAGGGGGATTGTAAACCAACCATGCAGGTTTATATGAGGGGGGTTTCAATATGTCCTCATAAATTTCTATGAGGGGGGTTTCAAACCATCCTTGTATATTTTTATAGGGTATTCCACACTAGCTCTATAACTTTCTATGAGGGGGGTTCTAAACCGAATCCATAAGTTGTTACAAGGGGGGTTCTAAAGAACTGTCATAGGATTATACAAGGGGGGTTATCAACCGTCCTCATAAGAATATATGAGGGGGTTTCTAAAATGCACTTATAGATTTCTATGAGGTGGGTTCTACACCACCCTAGTAGGTTTCTACGATGGGGGGTTCTAAATTTCCCTCGTATGTTTATACGATGGGGATTATAAACCACTCTCATAGCTTTCTACAATGGGGGTTCTACACCACCCTCATAAGTTGCTATGTGGGGGGTTCTAAATCTCCCTCATACGCTTCTACGAGGGGGGTTTCTGAATAGACCCAAAATTTTCTACGAGGAAAGTTATAATCCTCCCTCATAGATTACAATGACTAGGTTCTAAACCTCCCCCAAAACTAATTATTCAAGAGTGGATCAAAATTTCCCCCAAAATCACCACTACTAAAAGTCAAGTCTTTTAGTGGTGGCTTCTGAAGAGATATAAACCACCCCTATAGGTTTCTATGCAGGGGGTTCTAAACCACTCCTAAAAATAACTTTTCAAGAGGGGTTCTAAACCACTCCTAAAAATAACTTTTCAAGGGGGGTTCTAAACCCCCCCTAAAGGCACTGTTGTTAAAAGTCAATCCTTTTAGTGGTGGTTTTTTATGAGATATAAACTACACTAAAAGGTTGCACGGTAGGGGATTCTAAACTGCCCCTAAAAGTGAATTCTCGAGGGGGGTTCCAAACCACCCATAAAGGCACCGCTGCTAAAAGTCAATCCTTTTAGCGACGATTTTTGAAGAGATATAAACCTCCCTAAAAAGTGATTTTTAGGGGTGGTGCAAAACCTCCCCCAAAAAGTGACTTTTAGGGTGGTTCCAAACTGCTGCCAAATGTTATTTTTTGGGAGAGGTTAAGAATTGCCTCTAAAAGTAAATCTTTTTAGATATAATTCCTTTATGGGGGATTTTGTAGAACCCCCACTAATGTTGAAAAACTTGTCAATTCCACTTTTGGAGGAGGAAAATGACTTCGTCTAAAGGTATTTTTTGCAGTACTGATCATTGAGATAGAACCTAGTGTCTCTTTTGCTACCACCAAGACCCAACCCGATGAGCCTGATGATCCATAGGAAGGCGAGCACCTATTTAATTCACATATATGGGTGAAAGGAACCCTATTTCACCTCATCATTCATAGTGGTATCCAGAAAAAATTATCTCAGAAGAGGTCATCAAGTGGATGGTCCTGCCAATAACATCATACCCACATCCCTACATCATCAGATAACTCTTCCAAGGAAGAGATCTTCATGTAATCCAACAATGTTTCATGTCCTATGGCATCAATCCCTTCAAAGATGAGGTATTTTGTGATCTTTCTCCCCTTGAAGTTTGTGATGTTTTTTTGGGCCAACCTTATTTATGGAAATGTCATGTTGTATACAAGCCTAGTCCTTGCAGTTTTATTATCACTTTGGATAGGAAATTGTATAGGATACTATAGGTAGTCCCACCTAGTTCCATTTCTTTGATCTCTACTAAGAAATGTAGGAAGGTCATCTCTCAGACCAATAAGTTTGTCTACTTCATGATTATATCTCAGAGTGAGAAAAAACATTGCATCCACACCCATGGCCTTCACAACCTACCTCTCCATGCAGAAGAAGAAAGTGGATAAGTTTGTGGAAGAATACAAAGACATATTCTCCTCACCTACTGAGGTACCTATGGACTGTCAGGTCAAATATTCCATCGATATGACCCCCGATGAACCACTACCCAATGGTCCAGTCTATCACCTCTCTTTGTTAGAAAATGTTTATATCAAGCAACAGATACAATAAATTCTCCAAAAGGGGCACATCCAACCCAAATCATAACCCTGTGGAAGCCTAATAGTTCTTTTGCAAAAGAAAGATGGGACCTGGTGACTCTGTATTTATTAGGGGTTCCTAAATAAAATCACATTCAGAAACGGGTACCCAATTCCCTGAATCGACGATCTCCTTGATCATCTTAAGGGGGGGAAATACTTTAATAATATTGATCTAAAGTCTGTCTACCATCAAGTCCAAAATAGAGCATAAAAATGTATGGAAGACTGCCTTCAAGTAAAAATAAGGTCTTTTTCAGTGGCTGGTCATGCCCTTTGGTTTGAAAAATGCCCCAAATATTTCATGAGGATGATGGATGATATATTGTGTCCTTTCAAAAATTTTTTTGTAGTGGTGAATATGGATGACATACTCATCTACAACAATACTTGGTCGAAACACTTGCAACATATTCAACAGGTTTTGCACACTCTATCGCAACACAAGCTATATGCCAACTTGGAAAAATTCTCCTTCGACATGGAAAAGGTTCAGTACTAAGGATAATTTGTCAATGAGCAGGGTGTGCATGTGGATCCATCCAAGATCTAGGTCTTCTATGACTAGCTAGCCCCAACCACACTCACTTAGCTTCAAAGCTTCTTAAGCCTTGCCAATTTCTTTCATAGGTTCATGTTAGAATTATCTCATATTGAATGGGCCCTCAACCAAGTAACCAAGGGTGGTGGTAAGGAAAAAACAAATTAGAGAATGTACGAACAATACGCATTCAATAATTTGAAGCAACTCTTAGGCTCGACACCAATGCTTTCATTACTCGACTTGAAACATCCCTTTGAGATCAATACAAATGATTCAGACTATGTTTTTGTAATATCCCTAAGGCCAAACCTAATTGTAATTGTAAATGCAAATGTACATAAGTTGGTGAGCTATTTTGGTATCATTTTTGTAGGAACATTTCATGGCACAGTGTGTGCATGTACTATGCAGTAAAATGATGAAGTGTGCACATTCTAGGATACCACGTGCAACAACTTAAGTGTGCACGATATTGAGGAAACAAATCCTTTGTGTTTATGGTATGGTTTATAGGCGGTTGAGACAGTTGTTATAAGCTATGATGCTTATGTTTTGATAAGCCTGGAGAGCCTAAATGTTAAAGGCTAGTGCGCATGTTTTTGTACATGTCTCATAATTAATATAAATACATCGTTGCGTGCAGACTGAACACAATAAAAGAGTAAGGGGGACTAAACTCCACAGGTTATGGAAAGGGAGGGGCCTAAAATTTAAGGGAAAGGGATAATCTAGGGAGCTTAAGCTAAAAAGGAATATTATATTAATATTTCTTAAAGCATAAAGTATGGATAATTATTTTATCCTAAGTTCTAAAGTTGTGGACAAGTGGGCCAAAGTATCTCCCAACATGACAAGTGTCAATTTGGGGACATGCATACATATTGTTGGGACTTAGTTCATTCTCACACCCCCTTCCATGATTTTGAACATCATTCAAGGCATCATTCGGTGATACAGTCAATCACCCATGAGTATTCACACAACCATTGAGTTATTGATGCATACATACATTTCACTGTACCTGAACCTGTATCCATAGCCATTTTGTGTCGATGTACCTGGTTAGATTGGAAGCTAGAATGAAGAACCGAGTTGTCAGGTCCATGGGATATTGAAGAGGCATGTTGTTAGGCCGGTGAGCAATTCTCTGGGTGAGAGAATTGTTGGGAATTGATTTTCTGAAGGTGCTAAACTACAACTACAGTTCTCTAAGACTTCTTATTCGACGTGTTGTTGAAGCCCAGAAAGGAAGTGGGGCAGCCAAAGGAGTGTTGAGAAGAGAAGGGGGACACTTCCTGGGTGGGACAGACCTGTGGGGAATGAGGGACTATAGGTTGTTAGTTTGATTTATCACCTGAGACAGAGTCTTTCCTGTTGTCTATGAGCCTTTAGCCTGGTTAGGAATCCCTTTACCTGGGTGGAGTTTAGTCACGGCTCAGGGCTGACTCACTGTTGAGAGTGATGAATAGTGTGGTCTAAGGATGGGAGGTTCGTGGAAGGTCTACATGCAGTTGGTGATATTCTTACAAATGTAAGTTTCAATTGTGTGATAAATTTGCATGTTGCATTGTTATTTACATTCTTATTTTTATGGGTTTCTCCTATCCATGATTATAACTGTCTATATGTTTATGGGTAATTTTAGTATATGTTGCATGTTTGTGTTTACTATTATTTTAGTATGAATTCATGCATTTATGTAAATTATTTGTATGTTTACATTTTATACATAAATTCTTCCACAAGCGATTTGTCTGCATATAATTTAATTGCATACAATTCAAAAAAATCATGTGGCATAGCTCAGTTAGATGTTGGGTATGTTACAGTATGTTCTATAGAGAGAACATAAAGAGTTATCTGGTGTAGCATGGCCTATTATGGATTGTATCAAAGCTTCAGTTTGGAAACTGAGAATGGATGGGCCGAGAAAGTTGAGTTGAAGTGAAATTTCACAAAGGATTTATTTCGAGGTGGCCAAATTTCGAGCTGCATAGCATCCATCTACAATATGGTAGATAAATTGAAAAATTTATCCATGTGGTGAGATATTCTTGATTTAATATATGTTCTAAAAAATTTGAACCTAGAATTGGTCGAATTTGAAGTTAGAGTGAAGCCATCACAGTTGGATTGAGATTAATAAATAAAATTCTCAGTTAGTGAATTGATTTTGGGGAAATTCATTCTAGAAATGTCAACCCACAATGATTTTTTATTTCAAAGGTTGAATTGGTGTTATCAGGATGAAATTGAAATAATTTTGTGGTTGCAGAATGTCTATAGTAAATTGGGGAATTCACAAGGATTTGATGCGCATAAAGGTGAATGTGCATAGGTGGGCGCACTAAAAATGCATGATGCGCAGTGAAAAGCTTGTGATAGGAAAAATTAGGCATTGTGCGACAAGATATTGGCATGCTGGTGCACGCACTGAATTTTAGTGTCGTGCGGAAAAATGTTAGTGTGTGGGTGTGCGCGCTAAATTTTGGTACAATAGCGCAAAAAACTAGTGGTTTTCGGTTACGCGCACTAAATTTTGGCGTTGTGCGGAAAAATGTTGTTGTGCGAGTGTGCACACTAAATTTTGCATTGTGTAGTGTGCATATGCATAAGAAGTGTGTATGGTATGGACATTCATAATAATGACGTGCGTGGTGTGCACAATATTGGCATAGTGCAGTGGATTTTGGTAGCTACGCACACCATGTGAGTATATGTTGTCACACGACAATTTAGTGAATGGTGCATGCAGAATAAAATGCATGTGGAATAACAAAGCATGATACAAAAAACTTTGTGCAATATGTAATAGAGAAAGAACCAAAACTGTGCATGGTGGATATTGACGCATGACATAAAATTAATGCCCGCAAGTTATTGGCACGATAGAGGAGTGATAAACAATGGTTTTAAAGTGCGCAAAGCATGATTTACCTTGTGTTTTTGTTGTGCATGGTGAATATGGGTTCAGAGGTTGATATATGTGTGCACAAAGCTGTTTGAAGGGTGGACAACAACATAAAACCAGTGATTTTCTGGGACGTTTTATATTATTTGAACGTCACCTTTTTGCAACACGTTTTTGAGGGCCTTAAGAGCATTTTTAACAACTCAAAAACCACGAGAAAGAGGTGTACCAAAGGTACATAATGTATCTTCATATCAAATAAAATATCTCGAATAGATCTTTCTAATTGTGTAAATTATTCTTCAAATAAATATTTTTTTAGAAAGTTACAGCCCAAACAGTGGAGGGTAAATTTTATGAGCCAACTAAATTCAAAGGGCCATAACTTTCTTCTCCAGAATCGGATTGAGGCGCAGGAGAAGTCAATGGAAAGATGTTGAACCATAGAATATAGTCCCAGATATGAATTAAATTTTTGGGCATGTTAGAGGTGTTTAATATGGAAAATAAGGTACCTGTAACATTCCAGACCAAAAACACAAATTGGCCTAGAACTTCAGCAAGCTGTAACTGGCAACCCAGAATCCAGAATGAGGTGAAACTTGGATGAAATGTCCATAATATGTTTATGAAGAAATATAATTTAGATCCTATGAAATATGCAATGGAGTAAGTGCAATAATTCATAATTACAGCGCAAAATTGTGCTATGTGGAAGTGTGAACACAGAAGTTAATGGGAAAATTTCAAATGACCATAAATTTCTGCTCTAGACTTGGAATTGAGCATGCAAGAAGGTGTTGGAAAGGTATTGAATAATAGAATATAATTATCCACTCAAAAAATTGAACTTTTCATTCAAATTTTTAGGAAATTAGAAGAAAGGATTATGATATATTATTTAACCAAAATGGTTCATATTTTTCATAAAATTATTGAAATAGTTTGCCTGACAAAGTTTTGTTGGCTGCACATTTTGCAAAGTTAACAACAACTAGATTAGATCAATATCAGTGTAGATTCCATAGGAATGGAAGAGGCATAGAGGACTTATAGTCAAGAGGATTATATTAGAGGGATGGATGTCCATTTGGGCATTGAAGGAACAAACTCCAATGGACATGGAGGAGAAGAGGATGAAAACATGAATATGGAAGAGACCACTAAAAATTGCAGAAGGATGTCCAAATCCATAAATATGATAATGAACGGATTATGAGATCCAAGGAGAAATAGTATCATTTCAACATGAAGTTATTGGATAGCTTGAACAGAATAGAAAAGAAATTGGATAAGGAGAGTGGCTCAACCAAATTTGGAAATCACAGGTATCATGATGAGAAAAGAAAATCAAGGAGTGTTAGAAGACATCACCATCACTCCCCGAGGAATTCCAATAAGAGAGAACACATCAAATCAAGTACATCCCCTACTAGGAAGCATAAGGGATCTGGGGTGGATGAGCTACGAGGAGAAATGAACAAAATAAACCTCCTACATTTGATGGTGAGCACAAAAAGGATGAAGATGCATAGACATGGTTGTTGGGCATGAGAAAGTATTTTCAATTGCATAATTATTCTTCTCATGTAGATGGTATAATTTCCATCTATAAACTCAAGGGAAAGGTGTCCATGTGGTGGGATCATCTTGTGCAAGTGCAGCACCTTAAAGAGAAAAGTGCTACTTGGATGGAATTCAAGAAGTATTTTGAAAAGAAATACTTTACCAAGAGATACTATGACAAGAAAATGAAAGATTTCTTTGAACTTAATCTTGGGAGTATGACAATTGATGAATATGAGACAAGGTTTTTAGAAATGCTAAAGTATGTCTCTTTCATCAAGGATGAGACAATTAAGATTCAAAGGTATTTGAGTGCATTGACATCATTTATCAGTGATAAAATACAGTATGATGATCCAAAAACATTGGAGGAGACCATAAGGAAAGACAAGTTCCTATATGATCAACAAAAAGAAAGGCCAACTTTCCAAAAATCTTGGGAAGACAAAAATAAGTTCAAGATGGATCAAAGGAAGAATGAATATAAGCCACCATTCTTCAAACATAATCCTTAGGGACAAAAAACTCCTAGAGAGCCCTTAATGATTGAATCAGGAGGTCAAAGGCCAAGGAAATGACATATTCAATGTTGGGGTTGTAAAGGATATCACATGTAGAGAGATTGTCCTCATAGAGGTGAAACAGGGAGAACTTTTCACAATGTACAAGAAGTTGAAACAGTGGAGGACATGGGCAGAAATCTACCTAGGATCTATGCAGCCCTAGACAACAAGCAAGTAGAGTATCAGTCACATATGATTGAAGTGGAAGGTATGATAAACAACCAAAACATTGTTATTTTAATTGATTCAGGAGCTAGTCATAGTTATATAGATACTAAGATGGTGGAAAGTTTGCATTTTCCAAGAAGGGAGCATGGAAAATCTTGGTTGGTGCAGCTGGCTACATGAGCCAAAAGAAAAGTTAATGAAATGGTTAAGTCATGTCTTATGGACATTAATGGGTTGAACACCAAGAAATATTTGAACATCTTGCATTTAGGTTCCTATGACTATCTAATTTGGATGGATTGGTTGGACCAACATCATGCTATCCTAGATTGTCATAACCAGACAATTGATTGCTTGTATGAAGAAGGGAACCAAAGGAAAGTGCAGGTAATTCCCAGGGAAGTAACCATCAAAGCAGTTTTACCATTGCAGCTGAAGAAATGTTACAGAAAAGGATGTCAACTATTTGTAGCTCATATGGAAGAGACACCTAAAGATAAGGTGCAAAATTTGGAAGATCATGCAGTCTTGGAAAATTTTGAAGATTTGTTTAGGGATGTACCAGAACTACCCCCAAAAGAGAGATACTAATTTCTCTATAAATTTAATGCCTCGAGCAGTGCTAGTGTCAAAGACTCCTTACATAATTAGTACACCATATCTGAAGGAGTTGCAAATGAAACTTGAAGAACTTTTGAAGAAGGGGTATATATGCCCAAGTGTGTCACCTTGGGGTGCCCCAGTCTTGTTCATGAAGAAGATGGATGCGACATTAAGATTGTGCATTGATTTCAGATAGTTGAATAAAGTAACTATTAAGAACAAGTATCCTCTGCCAAGGATTAATGGTATTTTTTTATCAATTGAAGGATGCAAAGATATTTTCAAAGACAGATATTAGATCAGTATACCATTAGGTAAGTATTAAAGAGGAAGATATCAACAAGACTACCTACTAGACAAGGTATGGTCATTATGAGTTCACAGTGGTTCCATTTGGGTTGTCAAATGCACTAGTTGTTTTCATATGTTTAATGAATGGTGTTTTCCGAGAATATTTAGACAAGTTTTTCATTGTCTTTTTGAATGAAATTCTTATATATTCCAAGTCAGAAGAAGAGAATGAGCATAATTTTAGGATGGTGTTTCAAGTATTAAGGGAGCATCAGTTGTATTCTAAATTGAGCAAGTGCTCATTTTATTAGAAGCATATTCATTATTTAGGACATATCATTTTAGAGGAGGGGGTAGCAGTGGATCCTGAGAAGATAGAATCCATTAGAGAATGGTCAGTGCCAAAGAATGTGACATAGGTCAGATCATTCATGGGCCTCATAGGATACTATAGGAGATTCATTGAAGGATTCACAAAGATTACACACCCAATCACTTCCTTGCAAAGGAAGGGTGTGAAGTTTCAGTGGACATTGGATTGTCAAAAGAGTTTTCAACACTTGAAACAATTATTAACAAGTTTTCCAATACTAAGGATTGCAGACCCAAATGGAGACTTCGTTGTATGCACAAATGCATGAAAAGAAGGACTTGGTGGAGTCCTCACTCAAAATGGGTTTGTTATATGTCATGAATCAAGGAAGTTAAAAGAGCATGAAAGACACTATGCCACTCATAATTTGGAGTTGGCAACCATAGTACATGCCCTGAGGAAATGGAGAGACTACCTCATGGGGAAAAGGCTTGAGATGAGAATAGACCATAATGGTCTAAAATATTTATTTGATCATCCAACTCTAAATGCTAGGCAAAGCAGATGGTTAGAATTTCTATGTGAATATGACTTTGATATAAAAAATATCAAGGGGGAAGAGAACAAAGCGGTTGATGCACTCAGCAGAAGAGTTCATGAATTGCATGCTACAACCATTAGGATGTACCAATCAGATTTTAAGGACAAAATTATAGAGGCTGCAAGATCAGATTTTCAATACAAGGAATTAATGGAAAAATTACAGCAAGGTAATTTGCAGTAGAAAACGGAAGAGTACAAGCTAAATACTGATGAAATTCTCATGTACAGGGGCATAATTTATGTACCAAATTCTCAAGAATTAAAAAACCTGATATTGGGAGAAATGAATAATGTGCCTTATGTTGGGCACCTAGGATATCAGAAAACTATTGCAGCTATCAAGAGCCAATATTATTTTCCAGGCATGAAGAAAGAGGTTGTTAATTTTGTTGCTAGATGTTTGGAATGTCAAAAGGTAAAGGATGAGCATAGACACCCAGCTGGTTTTCTACAGCCATTACCCATTCCTGAGTGGAAATGGGAATTTGTAACAATGGATTTCATTACCAAATTGCCTAGAAAAAACAAGCAACATGATTCTACCATGGTGGTGGTGGAAAGCTTATTAAAGCTGCCCATTTTATTCTAGTTAAGCTCACTCACAAGGTAATGAACATTGTTGATGTTTATATGAGAGAAATAGGTCGATTACATGGCATATCCAAGACAATTGTGTCTGACAGAGATCTAAAATTTACCTCAAAAGTTTGGAAAGGATTATTTAATGGATTTGGCACAAATTTGAATTTTAGTACAACCTATAATCCAGAATCATATGGACAAACAAAGAGGTTGAATCAAGTGATTGAAAATATGTTGAGGATGTATGTGATGGATAAACCATAAAAATGGGAAGACTACATACACTTGGTAGAGTTTTCTTATAACAATGGATACCAAGAATCTTTAAAGGTGAGCCCATTTGAGGCACGTTATGGTAGAAATTGCAACACACCAGTAAGATGGGATAACCTAGCAGACAGAACAGTGGTTAGGCCAGATTTTCTCAGAGAAATGGAGGTGCAAATGATAAAAATAAAACAAAATTTAAAGGATGCACAAGATAGGAAGAAACGTTATGCTAATAAGGGCAGAAAGCACAGGGAATTTAAACTGGGTGACCATGTATTTTTGAAAGTGAAAGCCAACAAAAATTCCCTGAAGTTGGGAAATTGCTCAAAGTTCACAGCTCGTTATTGTGGGCCATTTGAAATACTAGAGAGGATTGGTCTAGTAGCATATATGATTTCATTTCCTTCATCTATGTTTGTTCATAATGTATTGCATGTGTCATTACTAAAGAAATATATACCTGATGCTAATCATGTTATTGATTGGAATGTGATTCAGGTGGAGCAAGAAGGTGCTTTTCAAGTGCATCTAGTGTGCATTCTGTATCAGAAAATCAAACAGCTCTAGAATCGAGGGATAGGAAATGTAAAGGTCCAATGGACCTCGTACAGTCTTGAGGATGCTATTTGGGATCATGAGGATGAAATGCAGGCAAAATACCTGCATCTTTTTTAGGATCTTTGAATTTTTTTTGTATATGTGTACATGATGCACTTAGGAAAGTGCATAAATAAAGGTAGGGGATTGTAATATCCCTAAGTCTAAACCCAATTGTAAATGTAAATGCAAATGTAATTAAGATGGTGAGCTATTTTGATATCATTTTTGTAGGCACATTTCATGGTACAATGCACGCATGTCCTGTGTAGTAAAATGATGAAGTGTGGACATTCTAGGATACCCCGTGAAACAAATAAAGTGCGTGCGATATTGAGGAAAGTGAGCCTTTGTGTTTATCATATGTTTTATAGGCTCGTGAGCCAATTGTTATAAGCTATGATGCTTATGTTTTGATTAGGCCAGAAATCCTATATGTTAAAGGCCAGTGCGCCTATTTTTGTACATGTCTCATAATTAATATAAATACATCATTGCGTGCAGACCGACCATGATAAAAGAGTAAGGGGGACTAAACTCCATTGGTTAGGAAAAGAGAGGAGCCTAAAATTTAATGAAAAGGGCTAAGCTAGGGAGCTTAAGTCAAAAAAGAATATTATATTAATATTTATTAAAGCATAAAGTATGGATAATTATTTTATCATAAGTTCTAAAGTTGAGGACAAGTGGACCAAAGTAGCTCCCAAAATGACAAGTGTCAAGTTGGTTGTAACGTTCCCCTGCCAAACCTCAGGCTGGAGTATGCCACTCCAGAGAAACCACTCATTCTCTGAGACCATTTGGTAACATTCCCAACCTTCAAGCCGGTCCATGCTTGTTAATGTTTAAGGCATTCTTATAGATGTTTTCATTTCATTAGATAACAATAGCATAATCCAAGATCACTTAGAAATACACAATCACAAGAGACACGACATTTATCCTAGGAAACCCTCCAGGGGAAGAAAACCCAACAAAACTTTCTTAATATAGATAGCCAATACAATGCCAAGAGATCTCTCATGCTAATACAGAAATTCCTCTCCTAGATATGCGCCACTCTCTCTCTCTCTCCTTTGTCGGTAATAGATCAGAACTTGTCCTTCAAATTGAGTAAGTGGGTTGTGTCTAAGTGAGGCGCTAGCCTCCTTTATATATACAAGTCTGGCACATGTGAAGTGTCTCTTCAATGGCAGGGCCGACTTCTCAAACTGGGTGTGTAAATACACCTTTATTATATTTTTGGGTCTCTTTAATAACTATTGGGGATGACTTCTTATTCTTCCTATTACAATTGTCTTTTGACCAATCTGCAAAAAGGGATTTGGTCCTATTACAATAACTGACATGATCAATCCACAATGGGGATTGATTCTATGAATAATATATCAATAATAATAAGAATACTCTTTGCAGTTACATTATTTCAACACTCCCCCTTAACAAGAAGGGTATTCTTCAGCAACATCATGCAAGAGAGAGACGACAACATCATCAACAACATCAAATGGGAGGATAGAATCATCAATATCATCTTGGAACACTAGTTGGCTTATCTATAAATCATCAGAAGTTTTCTTCATTGGCAGCATCGTCATTCTCAAGGAATGCCATCATCATCTGCATCAATATGTATTAGTATAAAAAATCGATACGTCATCATCATCATAGCACAAGGCTGGATCATGATAATACGAGACTAACTTTACATCACAGTTGTCAAACAAGAAGCTAGGTCCCTGTCTCATCTCAATGTCTTGCTTTACGTCATAGCACTCAGGCTGGAAGCAAGATATTAGACTGGCTTTACGTCATAACTATCAAGCTAGAAGCATAGTACTAGGCTCATCTCATCGTCTCACTTTACGTCATAGCACTCAAGCTAGAAGAAAGATACTAGATTGGCTTTACATCATAGCTATCAAGATAGAAGCATAGCACTAGCCTCATATAATTGTCTTTATTTACATCACAACACTCAAGATGGAAGCAAGATACTCATCCTACTTTACGTCACAACCATCAGGTCAAAAGCAAGATACTAGACTGACTTTATGTCACAGCTATCCAGCTGGAAGCTCAGTTATAGTCTCATCATATCATCTTGATTTTCGTCACAACCATCAGGTTCGAAGCAAGGAACATCTCATCTTGATTTATGTCTGACAACTAGGTTAGAAGCAAGGAACATATCATCTTTCTTTACGTCTGACAACTGGGTTAGAAGCAAGGAACACATCACATCTTGCTTTACATCTCATAGCTAGGTTAGAAGCAAGGAACATCACATATTTCTTTACGTCTGGCAGCTAGGTCAAAAGCAAGGAACATCTCATCTTGCTTTACGTATGAAAACTAGGTTAGAAGTAAGGAACACATCACATATTGCTTTACGTCTAACATCTAGGTCAGAAGCAAGGAACATCACATCTTTCTTTACGTATGATAGCTAGGTCAAAAGAAAAGAACATCACATCTACTCCCTCTTTCGAGGAAGGTCCTTTCGAACTATGCCAAGCTTATCTCAAAAGTACTCATTCTTTACACGAGATAGAGGCTTGGTCAACATGTTCATTTGTGCTAATGTACTGAAGCTTCAGGAATCCTCTCTGTACCATGTCACAGATGTAATGATAGTGGATCTCTATGTGCTTTGACCTATCATGGAATAAAGGATTCTTTGTCATATTTATGTAGCTCTGGTTGTCACATAGAATCAAGGTTTCTCTCATCTCTAAGTCAAATAGGTCGATCAACAACTTTCAAAGCCATATAGCTTCGTAGCTAGCAMAACATGTGGCAATGTATTCCACTTCCCCTGTGMTGAGAGAAATGCTAGATTGCTTCCTACTCTGCCACAAGATCATGGCTGATCCCAACCTGAAACAACATCCTGAAGTGCTTTTTCTGTCAGAAACACTTCCTGCCCAATCTGCATCAGTATATCCACTCAATTTGAAATCRTGATCTCCATAGCYGAGACCATAATCTATTGTACCTTTAAGGTACCTCATCACATGTTTTGAAKCCACTAGTTGAATATGTCTGGGTTCTACCAGAAACTGACTCAAGGTGTTCACGGCAAAACAAATGTCTAGTCTGGTGTTCGTCAGGTACATCAACGATCCAATAATCTATCCGTACAGTGTGGCATCAATCAAATCTGATGAAGTATCGACCAACAGCTTCAGCTTCACTTCCATGGGTGTATTCATGGGTTTACATTCTATCATGTCGAATCTCTTTAAGATTTTGACCGTGTACTTCCCTTGGTTAAGGAAGATCCTCTCAGGACTCTACCACACTTCAAGACCTAAGAAATAATGCATTAGGCCAAGGTCTTTCATCTGAGATTCTGAGGCAAGTCTCTTTTTACATTCAACAATGAGATTTTCTTCTCCAGTTAAGAATAACTCATCTACATATAGCAATAATATTACTGGCTCATTATTCATAATTTTGAAGTAGAGATTTGAGTCTGCTTTACTCTTGGTAAATCCTAAGATCATCAAGAAACTGTCTATATGGCCATACCAAACTCTAGGAGATTTCTTCAATCTGTATAAGGATTTCTTCAATCTGCAGACATGAGACTTCCTGTCTTCAACCTCAAATCCTTGAGGTTTCTCTATATACACTTCCTCTTTGATGAAACCATTTAGGAAAGTTGTCTTCATGTCCAACTGGTGCAACTTCCACTTCATCTTAGCTGCAAGAGCTATGATGGTTCTAATCAAAGTGTTTCTGGCCACATCAGTGAATGTCTCGTCATTGTCAATTCCTTCCTTCTGGGAAAATCCACGAGTGACAAATCTTGCTATATACCTCTCAATACTTCTATCAGCAACAAGTTTTATTTTGAAGAGCCATCTGGAGGATACCACATCTTTATTCTTTGGTTTGGAAACTATTTCCCATACTTCGTTCTTCATTATGGATTGGTATTCCTCTGTCATGGAATATGTCCATTCTTTTCTCTAAATGTCTTCTTCAAAGTAGGTAGGCTCCTCTTCTAGGATATCACACATCAAAGATGTATAACTGGAGAATGGATTTGGTCTTTTCACCTGTCTCGTAGTTCCTTCGGGAACACCATATTTCTCTCCATCTTGAATAATCTCTCTAGCCCAAGCTGGATTTATTTTATGGAGGCTCGTAATCTGAGGAGGTTCTTTCACTTCTATTATATCATGGTTGTCTAGAAGTTCCTCATCAGGGGAAGTTGTGACTTCCCTCACTGGTTCTGCAGCTCTGGGAACCTCCCTCATTGCAGTATTGGGGATTACAGGTTCCTCTTTATATACCTCTTCAAGCTGGCACAGTTTAGATTTCTTGATCATTGTATCTTCATCAAAGGTCACATCCCTACTAATCTCAATGTGATGATGACCTGGTATATAGATTTTGAAGGCCTTGGAGACCTCACAGTATCCCATAAATATTCCCTTCTTTCATGAAGGGTCCAACTTGTTTCTCTTTTCTTTAGGTATATGAGTAAACACTGGACAGCCAAATATTTTTAGATGTCTTACCTCTGACTTCTTTCCGGTGAACATCTCTTCTGATGTCTTGGGCCCAAGTGCACTATGGGGAAATCAGTTCTACACATAAACAACTTCCATTGTTGCTTCTGCCCATAA
The DNA here is from genome assembly GCA_009831015.1 of Picea engelmannii. Classification (NCBI taxonomy): domain Eukaryota; kingdom Viridiplantae; phylum Streptophyta; class Pinopsida; order Pinales; family Pinaceae; genus Picea; species Picea engelmannii. Next base: position 300,734 of record ML796173.1, read on the forward strand.
TCACATAGAAATATATTGATCATGGATCATAGTCTTCACAGCTTCCAATATGGTTTTGTACTTCCGTTCAGCTACACCATTTTGTTGAGGATTATAAGGAGTAGTGATTTCCCTCTTGATCCCAACATCTTTGCAGAATTTCACAAACTCTTTTGAGGTTTATTCTCCTCCATTATCTGACCTGAGTATCCTAATCTTCTTTTCATAAAGGTTCTCTATTAAGGCTTTGAATTCCTTGAACTTACTAAACACTTCATCTTTAGTCTTTAAGAAATATATCCAGGTCTTTACAAGAATAATAATCAATGAATGATACATAGTATACATACCCACTAATGGAGGATGATGGCATTGGGCCACATATATCTGAATGAATGAGTTCTAGGACTCCTTGTACCTTGTTGTCCCTCTTTGGAAATGGGTTCTTGATGTTCTTCCCTTGTGCACATCCATTGCATATGCCTTCATGGTCACCTTTGAGTTCTGGTAAACTTGTGATCTCTTTGCATATGTATGGTAGTGCCTTGTAGTTGATGTGAGCTAATATTCTATGCCAAGATTCTTCAATGGCATGGGTCATGGCAGCTTCTGAGTGACCCTTTAGCTCATTCAAGTCACCTTCTTCTCCTCCAATGATGATTGCTTCATTTATTGTCTCTTCTTTAGCATGTTGCCTTCTAGAACCTTCACTATAACTTCCGTCGGGTTACTATATGTGACCTAGAGAAAGGTCAACAAAACAACAAGAAAGAATAATATCCCTCTAATAATATAAAGCAATAGCATGAAAAATAATCACAGTAGCTCCTTTAGAGCTATCACTTATAATTTATCTGAAGCAAAGATTAAAGGTAAGGAATACAATACGAAATGAGGTCAGCACTCTCATAGTGTTGTGACCAAGAATTCTTCCATGGAAACCTAGAACTAACACATGAGGTTTCTCCTAGAGGAGAGGTTATTTGTATCAGGTAAAGTATTTACCTCTATATGCTCACATGCTATCAAGTATAATACTTTACAAAGACTGTTATCTCAACTATAGTCATCAACGTTTCATGTGTACCTTTGAATCTTATGAACTTGATTTAATCAAACCTGGAGCCTTGTCTTCAGGAGTGAGTGCTTGTTTTTCTTCCAGGTCTCCTTCACTCAAGATGACGAGTGCTTTCTTCAACCTATCTGTTGTACTAAGACAATACACTATCTTGACAAAAGGTTAGTTTAGAGGATAAGCTCTATGATCAACTTTTGATCCTTCTAATAATTTGATCATAGCTTCAAAATGCAACAATGATCAAGATAATGTCATGACAAATAGATGGATATCAAAGTAATCACACCTGGGTTGCATCATTCCTCTGAATGTGTTGAATCTTGAGATCCTTTTGGATCTATGGAAAGAGATCCCTTCTTCTGCAAATACTCTTTAAAGTTTAACCATTTAAACATATGTGAGTACATACGTCTGATATAATGTGTAGGTGGTGGCACCATATGGTAGCAATGGTAATAATTACCAACCCTTTAAAAACTTCAAGGGTGACAACCATTGGTAGTACGGTTGCTACTGCAATTTGTTCTGAGACTGCAACTGTAACTGCAACTTAGGGTTTTATGAGGAAACCCTAATTTTTCAAACTTCAAATTTTGAAATTTTGATCCAGGGGATAGATGCGCTAAGCTGAGGTGAGTATGTTGGTGTAGTCAGAATTTCAAAAATCCAACTTTTATCTCCCTCAAACTTGATTTGTGGATTTCTAGACTAGTGCTTCTAGTTTTTTGGTACTTCTGGTACTCTGGTACTTCTGCTACTTCTGGTACTTCTGGTACTCTAGTTTTCTGGTACTTTGTGAAAACTAGGGTTTTACTTTCCAGGAGATCTAGCCACTAAAAGGGTGCGCTGAGAGTGCCAAACTAATCCTTAGGGGAGGGCACACTTTTCTAGATGGTTTCGGGGTTGAAAAGCTTCACCATCAAAAAGCCCTAATTTTCATGTACGGTAACAATGATGTTTTTCACTTGTGAAATATGCTTCCTTCATCTTGGATCTAATACCATGTTAATGTTTAATCCATTATTATAGATGTTTTCATTTCATTAGATAACAATAGCATAATCCAATATCATTGATAAGTACACAATCACAAGAGACACAACATTTATCCTGGGAAACCCTCTAGGGGAAGAAAACCCAGCAAAACTTCCTTAATATAGATAACCAATATAATGCCAAGAGATCTCTTATGCTAATACAGAAAGTCCTCTCCTAGATATGCACCAATCTCTCTCTCCTTTGCTGGCAACAGGTCAGAAGTTGTCCTCCAAACTGAGCAAGTGATTTGTGTCTAAGTGAGGCACTAGCCTCCTTTGTTTATACAAGTCTGGCATGTGTGAAGTGTCTCTTCACTGGAAGGGTCGACTTCTCAAATTGGGTGGGTAAACCCACTTTTATTATATTTCTGGATCTCTTTAATAATTGTTGGGGGCGACTTTTCATTCTTCTTATTACAATTGTCTTTTGACCAATCCGCAAAAGGGGATTTGGTCCTCTTACAATAATCAACATGATCAATCCACAATGGGGATTGATCCTATGAATAATATGTCAATAATAATAAGAATACTCTTTGCAGTTACATTATTTCAACAATGCTACTGTAGGGAACACTTTCGTTCCTATACTGTGGAACATACAGTAGCATACCCAGTAATCAACTGAGCAATGCCTTATAAATTTACTCTTTAAACTACATGCAACTAAGACATATACATACAACACGCTCGCAAAAGATTTACATATAAACATAAACAAACAATTAATTTCTATAACATATGAATTTTATGTTGAAATAACGGTAACTACAATATGCAACATTTACATAGAATTACCTATAACCATATAGGCAATTATAATCACATATATTATAAACTGTAACATAGGCATGTAAATAACAAGAAACATATCATTTTTATCATAAAACTGGTACTTATCTTTGAAATATTGTCACCAACTACATACAGACCATCCACAAACCTCCTAGCCATAGACTACACTATTCATCACTCTCAACAGTGAGTCACCCCTGAGCTGGGACTGATCTCCACCCAGGGTAAAGGGTTCCTATCCAGGATAAGGTGCATGGAAAATAGGAAAGACTCTATCTTAGGTGCTCACTCAACTAACAACCTACAACCTCTCATTCCCCACATGCCTATCCCACCCAAGGAAGTGTCCCTCTTCTCTGCTCAACAGTCCCTCGGCTACCCCACTTCCCTTCGAGGGCTTCAGCAACAGGTCAGACCAGAAGTCTCAGAGTGTTGTAGCTACAGTATAGCACCTTCAGGAATCAATCCCTAGCAATTCTCTCACTCAAATAATTGCTCACGGTCTTGAAAACCCACTTCTTCAATCCTGCTATAAGATAACCATGTAAACGAACCAAAAGGGCTACAAAAATAGGTTTCAGAATGGTGAAATGGTTGTCTCAAGTATAACGGAATTTATGAGTGAAATGTTCATGGAATCATTGAATAGATAACTGAGTGTGGAGGAGAGTCACTTTGAAATATTCATGAAAAGTGATGGTGAGAATGATGGTCATCGGGCTGCTGGTAAGGCATCCATGAGAAGCCTCCCAAATGACCTAAGTTCCCACACGATATGAAAGCATGTCCCCAACCTGACAGTTGTCATATCGGAAGTTACTTTTGTCCACTTGTCGACAACTTTAGAAATTGGATAAAATAATTATCCATACTTTATGTTTTTGGAAATATTAATATAATATTACCTTGACTTTTAGCCCTCCCTTTCCCTAAATAGTGAAGTTTAGTCCCCCATCTCTTTTATTGTGGTCGATCTGCGTGCAATGATGTTGATCCGGATTATTTTCGGCATGAAATGAGAGCGGAGAAATAAAAAATAAATGCATAGATTTATCGCAAATATTCAATAATATAAAAGAAACGTATCAAAGATGAAACCATGAACACAGATATACAGTAATATGCGATCTCTATTCATGAAATAAATGTACAGAGACTATAAAAATACAGAGTGAAAGACTCGCTAGAATGGTGGCAGCTTATCTCTGAGAAGCGATGTGACAGATACTCTCATTCACAAGAAGATGATTACAATGAGGCCCTCAAGGCATTTTTACAATAAATAGGAATGCCAAAAACCATAGACATCCAAAAAATTAACCCTAGGAGATGAAGCACCAAAAGTTATGTGGGCCCCGTTTGGGTAAGTTAGTACATCAACTTCCCAGGGTCGTAACTTTTTCATACGATCTTTGTTTTACGCATATGATAGCTCGTTGGAATGGTATCATCAAGAATATTCATTTTGGGGGCTCAATCATGCCCTCATCTATAATTGAGAACCTCAATCTCAAAAAACCTTCATTTAGGCCCTCAAAATGGCCCTGGAAGTTAAAACCTGCTAAAAATAGTAAATTGCCAAAATTTCCAGAAAATTGTTTTGAGCAAGTTGAAAAAGGTGGGTGGCCACTGATATCCACCAGGATCAATCCTCCCTCCTTATGAATCAATGGTATCTATTGTGTTGAGTTCCTGGGGGAGAGGGAAAGGAATTTGTTGGATCTGCATCTTGGTGAGCTGCTTGTATTGTTGGAGATGTCGCGTTGCTTGGTTTGTACAAGTTTGTCACAAACCTGTTGAATCCGAGGCTGTTCAACAAGTCGATATACATGAGAGGAAGTTGTGCAAAAGGAATCTTTGTTCTTTCCTGCAACCTTGTTGACCTGCTTCTATTGGATAGAAGGTGCAGGGGGAAAGGTTGTAGTGGTTGCAGTGTCCCTCTGTTCCCCTTTTGAACAGATTATGAAGAAGCTGAATTTTGCAGTATGAGATACTACCTTGTGACATGTTTTAGGTGGAACAATAGTTGGAACTACCTCTAGTATTCTATAGAGATGACCCCCCAAAGTAACAATGACACTACAGGGTCAAGAATCATAAACAACATGGCATCTCCACATATATGGTTGGCCCAAGACAACATCACAGACATCCACCGGGGAAAAATCACATAATACCTCATCCTTGAGGGGTTGGATGTTGTATGAAACTTGACACTGTTGGCTAACACGGAGATCTCATCCTTGTCGAAGCCACCTAATGTTGTATGGCTGCGGGTGTGGTGTTTTTGATGTTTGATGACCTCTGCTAAGATAAGGTTTTTCTGGCTTCCAGTATCAACAATAAAATGCAGCGGGGTCCCCTTCACCCACATCTGTGAATGAAAAAGGTGCTCCTCCTCTTCAGGATCTGTTGGTTATTCTGTTTGAATTGTTGTGGTCACTACAATAGCAGTGGGGTCTGCATCAATGATCTATACTTTACCAGTATTTTCATAATCAGATTCTTAATCAGGGTTCATCTCCTTGTCTTTGATCTTGTCCACCAATGACTATTTTGAGCGACATTCATCGCTGTTGTGCTAGGGGATTTTGTGGAAATCACACCATTTTTCGGTGTCCTTTTTTGTCTTCCCATGACCCTTGTTTTTCCGTGTCTTGGACTAGTTTTCGGGAGACTATTTGTTAGGGACATGTTTTTCATACTTTGATTGTTGCAAATTTGCAGACCTAAATTATTATTTGTTCTGGTGCTTAAACTTCTGCTCAATTTTAATAGTATATTAATAAGCAACACCGAGTGATGAGATATCCAGAAAATCCATTTCACTCTGGATGTATCTGTGTAGAGCCCCATGGTATTTCGGAACCAAATTTCAATCAGAGTCTTTGATACCCAGCTTGGTGTGAAAGGCATGGAAGGTATTGGTGAACTCCAGAACTGCTTATCCCCTCTCTTGCCACAGTGTGTTACATCTCATGTATTGGTCCTCATAGTTTCCAACAGGGTAATATTGTTCCTGTACTGCATCCACAAACAAATCCCAAGTGGGATCAGCCCCATATATTCCAGACTCCTCTATGGAACTTCACTCCCAGTAAGTTTCCCACCAATGTTTGACATGGGGGAGATATTTAAGGAGTGTTAAGGTGATCTTTTCTTTGTCGAAAAAATTGTGAACAAAGAAATAACCCTCTAGCAGAATTAACCATTTTTCTAGGGCTTCTACATTTTTCTATCCTTCAAATACAGGAATATCAAAATTAAATTGTACCTTGAAAGAAGAGGTACCTCCAAAGTGGTCTCTTGATGAAGATGTGCCTGATTCTATCGGTAGGTGTTTAAGGATGTGGGAAAAATTCTCCATAATTTCGTCCCTCTGTCGCATGAGATATTTCTCAAGCAATAGATTAATAGAATCATTTGCTCTATCATTTTTATTTTCTTCCACCATTGAGGGTTTCTTGGGTGTGCAAGAACAATTGTCTTCAAGAGAGACAAGCTCAATACTGAACTTTCTATACTCGGACCTCGTCGGGCACATGCACTGAAAAAAATGATTAAGAGCAACCTACTCTGATACCAGTGATCCGGATTATTTTCAACACGAAATGAGAGCAGAGATATAATAAATAAATGCACAGAGATATCAAAGATATTCAATAATATAACAGAAATGTATTAGAGATGAAACCATGAACACAAATATACAGTAATACATGACTTCTATTGATGAAATAAATCTATAGAGATTGTAAAAATACAGAGTGAAAGACTCGCTAGAATGGTGGCAGCTTATCTATGAGAAGAGATGTGACGGCTACTTGCATTCACAAGATGATGATTACAATGAGGCCCTGAAGTCTTTTTTACAATAAAAAGGAATTCCAAAAACCTAACCCTAGGAGATGAAGCGCCAAAAGTCATGTGGGCCCCGTTTGGGTAAGTTAGTACATCAACTTCCGAGGGTCGTAACTTTTCCATACGATCTTCGTTTTAAGCGTATGATAGCTCGTTCAAAAGGTATCATCGAGGATATTAATTTTGGGGTCTTAATCAGGCCTTAGGCCATATTTGAGAACCTTGATCTCGAAAAACCTTCATTTAGGCCCTCAATATGGCCCCAAAAGTTAAAACCTACTAAAAATAGTAAATTGCCAAAATTTCTAGAAAACTATTTTGAGCCAGTCAAAAAAGGTGGGTGGCCACTGATATCCACCTGGATCAATCCTACCTCCTTACAAAGCAATGGTCTCCATTGCGTTGAGTTCCCAGGGGAGAGGGAAAAAAATTTGTTGGATCTGCATCTTGGTGAATTTCTTGTATTGCTGGAGACGTCGCGCTACTTCATTTGTGGAAGTCTACCATGAACCTGTTGAAGCTGAGGTTGTTCAAAAAGTCAAGCTACATGAGAGGAAGGTGTGCAGAAGGAATCTTTGTGCTTTTATACAACCTTTTTGACCTGCTTCTGTTGGATAGAAGGGGTGAGGCTGTAGCGGTTGTAGTGTCCTTATGTTCCCCTTTTGAACAGATTGTGAATAAGCTGAATTTTGCAATATGAGATACTACCTTGCGACAATTTTTAGGTCGAAAAATAGTTGGAACTACCTCTGATATTGTGTAGGGATGACCCCCCAAAGTAACAATGAAACTACAGGGTCTAGACTCATAAACAACATGGTGTCTTCACATATATGGTTGGCCCAAGAGAACATCACATACATCCAGTGGGAAAACATCACATAATACCTCATCCTTGAAGGGTTGGATGCCATATGACAATCGACACTACTGGTTGACACAGAGATATCATCCTTTCCAAAGCCACCCAATGTTGTATGGTTGCGGGTGTGGTGTTGTTGACAATACCAACTGTTTGACGACCTCTGCTAAGATGAGGTTTTTTTGGGTTCCGCTATCAACAATAAAATGTAGCCGAGTCCCCTTCACCCACATCTGTGAATTAAAAAGGTGCTCCCCCTCTTCAGGATTTGTTAGTTCTTCTGGTTGAATTGTTGTGGTAGCGACAATAGCAGTGGGGTCTATGTCAATGATATGTACTTTACCAATATTTTCATAATCAAATTCTGAATTAGGGTTCAGCTCCTTGTCTTTGATCATGGCCACCAATCACTATTTTGAGTGACATTCATCAGTGTTGTGCCAGGGGATTTTGTGGAAATCACACCATTTTCCGATGTCCTTCACTGGCTTCCCATGAACCTTCCTTTCCTATGTCTTGGACTTGTTTTAAGGAGGTTTTTTGTTAGGGACATCTTTGTCATACTTTGGTTGTTGCAGATTTGCGTACCCGAATTCCCATTTGTTCTAGTGCTTAAATTTCTGCTCAATTTTAACATCATATTGATAAGCAACACCGAGTGATGAGATGTCTAGAAAATCCATTTTAGTTTGGATGTATCGGTGTAGATCCCCACGATATTTAACAACCAAATCTTTCTCGGAGTCTTTGATACCCAACTTGGTGTGCAAGGTATGGAATCTATTGGTGAACTCCGAAACTGCTTGGCTCCGCTCTTGCCATGGTGTGGTCCATCTCATGTATTGGTCCTCATAGTTGCCAACAGGGTAATATTGTTCCTTTACCACATCCAAAAAAAAATCCCAAGTGGGATCAACCCCATATATTACATACTCCTCTACGGAAATTTGCTCCAATTCAGTTTCCCACCAATGTTTGACATGGGGGAGATATTTAAGGAGTGCGAAGGTGATATTTGCTTTGTCAAAAAAGTTGTGAACAAATAAATAATCTTCTAGCAGAGTTAACCATTTTTCTATGGCTTCTACATCTATCTGTCCTTCAAATATAGGAATATCAAAATTAACTTGTACCTTGAAAGGAGAGGTGCCTCCAATGTGGTTGCTTGATGAAGATGTCCCTGATGCTATCGGCAAGCATTTAAGGATGTGGGAAAATTTCTCCATCATTTCATCCCTCCGTCACGTGAGAGCTTTCTCAAGCAACAGATTGATAGGATCATTTGCTCCATTATTTTTCTTTTCTTCCACTATTGAGGGTTTATTAGGTGTGTGTGAGAGATTGTATTCAAGAGAGACAAGATCGAGAAACAACTTGCTATACTTGGACCTTGTCAGGGACATGCACTGAAAAAAACGATCAAGAGCAACCTGCTCTAATACCACTGATCCAGATTATTTTCAGCACGAAATGAGAGCAGATATATAATAAATAAATGCACCGAGATATTGTAGATATTCAATAATATAGAAGAAATGTATCAAAGATGAAACCATGAACACATATATATATTAATACAAAATTTCTATTGATGAAAGAAATGTACAGAGACTGTGAAAATACAGAGTGAAAGACTTGCTAGAATGGTGGCAGCTTATCTCTAAAAAGAGATGTGACGAAAACTCGCATTCACAAGAGGACTATTACAATGAGGCCCTAAAGGCCTTTTTACAATAAACAGGAATGCCAAAAACCCTAGACATCCAAAAATCTAACCCTAGGAGATGAAGCGCCAAAAGTCATGTGGGCCCCGTTTGGTTAAGTTAGTACATCAACTTCCCGGGGTCGTAACTTTTGCATACGATCTTCGTTTTAGGTGTATGATAGATCGTTGGAAAGGTATAGTCAAGGAGATTCATTTTGGGGGATCAATCATTCCTTTTACTATCATTGAGAATCTATATCTTGAAAATCCTTCATTTAGGCCCTCAAAATGGCCCGAGAAGTTAAAACCTGCTAAAAATAGTAAATTGCCCAAATTTCCATTAAAAAAAATCGAGCCAGGCAGAAAAGGTGGGTTGCCACAAATATCCACCTGGATCAATCCTCTCTCCTTATGAAGAAATGGTATCCATTGCGTTGAGTTCCCAGGGGAGAGGGAAAAGCATTTGTTGGATCTGCATCTTGGTGAGTTGCTAGTATTGTTGGAGATTTCGCACTGTTTGGTTTGTGGAAGTCTATCATGAACACATTGAAGATGAGGTTGTTCAACAAGTCAAGATACATGAGAGGAATGTGTGTAGAAGGAATATTTGTTCTTTTCTGCAACCTTGTCTACCTGCATTTGTTGGATAGAAGTTGCAGGCGACGAGGCTATAGTGGTTGCAGTGTCCTTATATTCCCCTTTTGAACAGATTCTGAAGAAGCTGAATTTTGCAGTATGAGATACTACCTTGCAACACCTTTTAGGTGGAACAATAGTTGAAACACCCTCTGGTATTCTGTAGAGATGATCCCCAAAAGTAACAATGACACTACGGGGTCGAGACTCACAAA
>ML796174.1:22577-40406 GCA_009831015.1 Picea engelmannii
TATGATTCTTTCCTATAAAGCTTGTTGTGTTTTATTGTATGATTCCTTGATCACATACATAGGTTTATATTGAGTTTATGCTATTGCTATCACTTTGGTTGGTTGCGTTCTTTTGCAAGATCATCATTGTATGAGCGTTGGAACAGAGCTAGGATGGCGATGGCGAGAGGAAGCGACATTTAAATGGTATGTCACCCATCCCTCTTTAGTTAGTAAATTCAATATTTAAAACTTAAGGAAAGCGTCATGTTCTGGTGTGTTTTGTTCTATATCTAGGTGGATCTAGGGAGATCAGTTAGTGTCCGCACCCACCGATTAGTCTGATAACAGTGAGGAGTGTAGAAGAAAAGAAGGAATTTTGCTTACACACGAGTGAGGAGATATCACTATTTGGGTGAAGAGATTTCATCCAAGTATTGATGTAGAGAGGGTTGGATCATGAAGGATTGTTATTCAAGATTTCAGATAGGTGGAAAATGACGTCCATCTAGAGGTCATACAGGTCAAAGAGAAGAGAGAACAGAGGTAGTTGCAGGTGGGTTTCACCTGATAGAAGCCACATGAAAGGGGTGCTCCATACACATATTTTTGTACTGAGTTTACATACATGTACACGGTTTTCAATGGAGACAGTCATGTACGTGGGTTTGCTAAAGGATAGTCACATACACCTTGAAAAGCATGTTGGTACAAGGTTGTACAATAACATATGCATTGCCAGGTTTGCATGTAGTGTATATTCTCTTAGTGGTCCATTTTTCCTATTACGGGAGCCCTGATTTGACCTTACTAAAATAATCTAAGTATTGGTTTTCCCTTTGGGGTTTATTCTAGGGGTTTATACCCAAAAATATTGTTGTCTTGTGTGTGATGTTTTTGGTTTCCTAGTTTATACTTCCACTGCATATTTAGTTGATTACTTAGTTTTGATTTTAGTAGATAAAGTGATTTTATTTTGAGCTAACTATCAGGTGTTGGGTTGAAGTGGTAAAATCAACATGGTATCAGAGCATACCAAGGGTTGAATCCAAGAAAATCAACATGGTATCACAACCAAGGCTCTGAGAGGAAAACAAGAGCACAAATATTAGTAGTTGCAAGGAGATCTAGTCAGATCTATAACCAGGAGGTGGAAATTGAAGGACAGATTTAAGGGAAACAACAATACTGAGGCATAACATGGGTTTTTGTAGGTATATGGAGGTGTACACAGGTAACAGAAGGGGAAATCATGTACAAATGTGGGAGGTTGTGAGCACAGTCACATACATACATGGGATGTAGCGGTTATAGTCATGTACATGCGCGGGTTACAATGGTGACAATCACGTACATACATGGGATGTATTGGTGATAGTCACGTACATGGCCATATAGGTCAGTAAAGAGGCAATTTTAGTAGAGGGTTATCATATCAAATATTGGATATGGAAACTGGACTACGATTCGAGGATAGATTGGATGGGGTTTCCAACTATATTCCTTAGAAGGAGAGAATCATGTTGGTGTTGATGGAGAATGGGATCTAAGAATTTGCTAACACTCAGATAACTCCACCAACATATGTAGTCGCACTGGTCATCCATAATCAAGCATATGTGAAATCCAGGTGCATCATTCTAGATGGAGTGATGGATCACTTGACCCTCATTTATTAGGAAAGAAGACTGCTAGGGACATGTGGGAGGCTATGAAGAGTTTATTTCATAGAAAGCATGAAAATCAAAAAATGGTGTTGAGAGAGAAGCCATGGGACATGAAGATGACATGATCAGATATGGTGACAAGTTATCTCACTTGGATTTGATAGGTTCGAGATGAACTGGATGCAATTGGGGAGATAGTGGTTGATTCAGAGTAGGTGAGGATGGCGCTGAAAGGATTCATGAATGAGTGGACACCATTCTTCAAAGGAATCATGGCAAGAGAAACACTCCATGATCGATCAAGGTTGTAGGATGACTTATTTCAAGAGGAACTTCGAGATGAATATCTGAATGGAGGTCGACACAAGAATGATGATGATAATCTTTCTCTTTCCAGCCATTCAAGGAAGGGAAAGTTCCAGAATATTTCTAGTGGAGAGTCTACCTCTCAAGTCGACAAGAAGAAGGACATGAACAAATTCAAGTGCTTTGCATGTCACAAGTTTGAGCATTATGCAGGGCAATGTCCACATAGGAAGAAGGGTGGAAATGAAACACAACAAGAGGTAGCTACGTTGGAAAAGAATCAATTGGATGAGTTTTGCAAGAAGTTTGAACAAACAAAGTTCTTGTTTGTTTCCTAGACTTCCTTGGGCACCATATCAGCTGGTGCATGGTTGATATATGGTGGAGCCACATGTCATATGATAGGAGCATGAGAGTTGTTTGAGAGCTTCACAAAGTCTAAATCAGAGATGCATGTGGAACTTGGTATGGGGATCAAGCATGTAGTAAAGGGATCTGGAACAATGCCATTCCATATGGACTTAGGAGGTGTGTTAAGAGTGATGGGCATATTGTGGGTCCCAGAACTCAGGAGGAATGTGCTCTCATCCCCAGTTATTGAGAAGAAGGGATTTTATGTAGCATTTTAGGATGCAAAGACACTAATCAAGCCCAGAGGATCTAGCTCTGGCACAAAAATTGTTCTAGGAGTTAGAGAGAGAAAATTATATAGGATAAAGGTCCAGCCTATGTGAGCAGTGGAAAGCAACAGAGTGACAGAGAATAAGGAACATGTTGATTTGAAGGTTGAGCAGCTCAGAGGGAGTCTACCTTCAAGTTCAGATGGGAAGGTGCAGCTTTCCAAGTTTTTCAAGAAAGAGTCATGGTATGAGATGGTCATGTAGGATGCTCAGAAGAAGGAGGCTTCTAAGAGCATGTTCAAAGGTAATGATTCTTAGGAGAAAGGTCAGAACATGATGGCAGGGATAATTTCCATGTTAGAGGGAGTATCCAATCAGGTGGATTGGAGAGCAGGCATGGTAGCGGATTTGGTAGCGAAGATAGAGCCAACTCCAGGTGGGAGAAGTACCTTCATCGCTAAGAGGGAGTGTTGATGTTAGTGGTAGCATCATATTGATGGAAGTCTTCGAAAGCCTTCTATCCTTGAGTTTACTTTAGTTAAAGGAGTAGTTAAAGTAAAAGTGTTTTTATTAGTATGTTGAGTTATTTAAGGAAAGTGATAAAATCAATTAGCATGTAATCTAAGAATGTAAATCTTAAGTGAGTGTGAGAAGTAATATTAGTTGTCAATCACTTTGGAGATTAGGTTTATATTATAACTCATTATTGCAAAATAAAGGCAAGGGTGAAGGAGGAAGACACTTGTGCGAGATACACTTATGGGACACTTTGGTGAGAGATCAAGGTCGAGACTTTTGGTGAGAGACCAAGGTTGAGGATAGCGAAGAAGGACTTTTTCTAGTGTGAGGAGTGTAGAAGCAAAGACAAACTTTTTCTTACACATGAGTGAGGAGATCTCATTGGTTAGGTGAAGAGATTTCGTCCAAGTGTTGATGTAGAGAGGGTTGGATCACGAAGGACTGTGATTCAAGATCTCGGATAGGTGGAGAAGGATGTCCATCTAGAGGTCATATAGGTCAAGGAGAAGAGAGAACAGAGGCAACCGCGGGTGGGTTTTAGCTAATAGAAGCCATCGAAAAGGGGTGCATCGTATGGAGTTTGTCGTTCTAAGTTTTCGTACATGTACGCATGTTTTAATGGAAACAATCATGTATGTATGTGGGTTCTCTGAAGGACATTCACGTACACCTCGAAAAGCATGCTAGTATAAGGTTGCACAACAACACATGCATTGCCAGGTTTTTGTTCAGGGTATATTCTCTTAGTGGGCCATTTTCCTTGTTACGAGAGCCCTAATTTGACCTTGATAAAAGCATCTAAGTATTGGTTTTCCCTCCGGGATTTTTTCCAAGGGTTTATACTCGAAAATATTGGTGTCTTTTGTGTGAGATTTTTGGTTTCCTAGTTTATGCATCTGCTACATGTTTAGTTGATTACTCAGTTGTGATTTTAGAAGATAAAGCAATTTTATTTTGAGCTAAATGCCGGGTGATGGGTTGAAGTGGTAAAATCAACATGGTATCATAGCATACCAAGGTTTGAATCTAGGAAAATCAACACTTTTGCTATAACTTATTTTCTAGGATGTTTCATACCTTGAGATTTAACAGAGACAGAGGAGACATACAGAAGTACCTCAGGTAAATGTTTCTTGCAAAATTGGATACATGGCATGTTATACAAGATAATTATTTGGAATAGGTCCACAACATCAAGATTTGTCAAAGTTTCCATTTGGAAATTCAAATTTTGGTTAGACTTGGTAAAGGCAAAGTGAGCAAACCTAGTGAAAGAAAAAGCAATGAGTATACCTGGGAAAGGAATAAGCAGAGAGTAGACATGGTGAAGGTAGAAATAGCAAGAAAACTCAGTGAAGGTTGGTGCAACTTAGAAATTGATGTCTCTTTCTAAGTTGGTGCTTAGCGGTGCAGATTGGTGTCTCTAGTAGATTAGTGTCTACAAAGATCTGTAAAAGATTGACGTCTCTTGCTAAGTTGGTGCTTAGCGGTGGGGACTGGTGTCTCTAGTAGATTAGTGTCTACGAATATTTGTAAGAGAATGGTGTCTCTTGCTAAGTTGGTGCTTGGCAGTAGGGATTGGTGTATCCAGTATATTAGAGTCTACGAAGATCTAAAATAGACTGGTGTCTCTTGCTAAGTTGATGGTTAGCGACGAGGATTGGTGTCTCCAGTATATTGTTGTCTACGAAGATTTTTAAGAGTAGGTTGGTTCTTACCAACATTTGTATCAGTGGGGATTGGTGTCTCCAGTAGTTTGGTGCCTACAAATATTTGTAATAGTAGGTTGGTGCCTACAAAGAATTATAAAGAAAATGTTTGTTGTTTTCTCCCAAAAGGGTTTCCATGTAAATCTTGTGTTCGATGTTCTATAGTTAATATGTGATTGTTTTCTTATGGTTGATGAATGTTTGAAAAAACAAAAAATTGTCTTATACTTATTCACACCCCACCTTCTCTCAGGATAGGTGTGTTCTCAACAAGCTATATGGTTCTTAGGGCATGGATGAACCTATGGGAGTTATCCAGAAGGACTAAATTTTGAAATTTGATGAAAAATCCACGGAGAACCATGGTAGATGATGAGCCATGATAAAGATTCCAATGTTGTGAAGAAAGAAGGCTACGATAAAGAAAACGATTGTTTGTAGATCAAGTGAGTTTATGGACCATGGATGAAAGAATGAAGATGTTACAATTGTATCATATAAGAAGATAAAAGACCGTAGCTATTTTCAATCATCAAAGACCTACCATAGAGTATGGTCATCACTGTAATTTGTTGACACCATGAATCTTATTTTCTAAATTAAATTAATGCCTCCATGTAGGTATGAGAGATTCATAAATTAAATAAAGCCATGTAGTAAGCATCTCTAGATCAACACGATATTGAATTTCTTGTTATCTTAGCCTCATTAACTGGTGTTGTTGATGTTGTTTAGCCATCATCATTCATTGATTGGTATCACTATCCCTTAATTGATCAAAGATGTTAGGATGAGGATGTATTAGATCTATCGTGCAATTGGGAATTAGATCTATGATTTCCATTATTTATTTTCAAACATGTTCAACAACATGTCTCTAATTTTCTCTTTTGATTTGTGAATATCAATCAAAATCACTTGATGGAGCTAGATGCCATTTATGTAAGAGGAACCAAAATATTTTTTGCACACTTGATTTGAATGTGGCCACATATTTGCATGACAATAAAGTTTGCAATCGTAGAGGCATGATTAAATATTCAAGTTATATTGCATCCATGATACTTCACTAATCAAATTCAATGCGACCCAAGTGACTATATCATAGATTTGAAGAAATTTGCACATATCTAAAGTGACATGTACACATAATGATCAACACATTTGATCTACCAGTTAACGACATCCAGATATGCAACCTTCAAGAAACCAGTTTCCATCTCTACCAATGTAAATTAGGGGAAATATCAGGGCTAAAATGGGCCTCCTAAGAAAAACAATAAAATAATAGTTAAAATAATAAAACAAGAGTTATGAATTTTCAACAAGAAATAAAGAAAACTAAATTTTTTAATTGTATTTTTGACTTATCTCCTTATAGGTTTACTCAAATTTCAAGTGTAGGCACTCGTTGGATGTATAATTAAACTCTATATCCAATGAGTACCCACTCTACATACTTTTCCATGTATTTCCAGTTTATCTCATTGCGGGTCTGCCAAAAGTATGCAAAGTGGGTAAAAGAAACACATTTTTCCTATGTATTTCCAGTTTATCTCATTGTGGGTCTACCAAAAGTATGTAGAGTGACTACTCATTGGATGTGGAATTTAATTCTGCATCCAACGTGTTCCTACACTTGAACTTTCAATAAACCTTTAAGGAGATAAGTCAAAAATACGATTAAAAAAATAATTTTCTTCATTTTCATCCAAAAATATTTAACCTTCTTATGATTGATGTCATCATCTTAAATCCTATTAATTCTTTTAAAATTGATTTTGATAATACAAATTTTTATTTTGAGATTTATCTTTTATCTCAAAATTCCCTTAATTATTATTCATGGTTATATTATAAATCTAATAACCCAAAATCTCAATATGATCCTCCAAGAGCAATAAAACATTTTAATATACCTCTAAATATGTGATCCACGTGTCTCCATCAATCTCTACCATGATCTCCTTCAGATTTGGCAAGTAGTGTGGTCTTGAGTGCGCTCACATTTTTCCTCACGATGGCCATCTCCATCTCCAACACATGCTCACATACATGCATATTCATTTAATATAGTAAGTGTGCATTTTTTAAAAGTAAAGAATCTTTGAAGTCGTGCACTTTGGTTAGTGAGCATCTCATAGTGCACATTATTGTAATACTTACAAAGCATGTAGAAGCATTATCCCCAAAAGTGGAAGAATTACTTTATGAAGTATTGGTCATGTATACATTATTTTTAATTTTCTAAAATCATGTGGGAAAGGAGGTGATAAAAAACAAAAGGGGCAAAGAAACTTGTTAAAGTGTTGGGGAAGGAGGTAATAAAAAACAAAGAGGGCAAAGACACTTGTAAAAGTGCTTTTGCAAATTTTCAAATGTAAATATGTCAAAGTTTTTTGCTATAATTAAGAAAAGGGGGAGTTATAAGGGTTGATGTAATTTCCAGTCTCAATATAAATTTGAAATCTTCACTAATTCAAGAGAGTTTACTCATTCGTTTTTGTAATTGAAATATAGAATATTTTTACAAGTGATTTTGCAAATTTTAAAAGTGCGGAAAAAGGAGGTAATAAAAAACGAAAAGTACATACACTTGTAAAAATGCTTTTGCAAATTTTCAAATGTAGATGCTTTGGGCTAATTAAGAAAGTGGGAGTTATAAGGGTTAATGTAATTTGCAGTCTCAATATAAATTTGAAATCTTCACTAATTCAAGAGAGTTCACTCATTCACTTTTGTAATTGAAGTATATAATATTTTTATAAGTGATTTTGTAAATTTTCAAATATAAATATATCAAAGCTTTGTGCCATAATTAATAAAATGAGAGTTATAAGGGTTAATGAAATTTGAACTCTGCGTATAAATTTGAAACTTTCATTAATTAAAAGGGTTTACTTCATTGTTTTTGTAATTGAAGAATATAATATCTTAAATGAGAGTTATAAGGGTTAATGAAATTTGAAGTCTGTGTATAAATTTGAAACTTTCATTAATTCAAAAGGGTTCACTTCATTGTTTTTGTAATTGAAGAATAGAATATCTTGTGCACTTCATGATTCATGACTGTTATAGTAATATTTTGTAATCATTACTTTTTCCCTTAAAACTTTGATCTAACTCGAAATTTGAATAAGGGGATTAATAATATTTTTTGATTTACTAATGAGGGTGATATTGATTTATACTAAACAAATTGATATTAGTCTATACTTGGCTTTCAAGTTAGTGCAAAAAAAGTGGTCATTAAAGAGTGTTTTCAATAATTTTTTCCACAAAACATAGTTGAAGTCTTATCAATTTATTGTGAAGGAGAAAACATGTTCGAGGCTTTGAATTGTATTTGGCCACATTATTGTCATTAAGGGTATTCATAATAATTAAAAATTACTTTTATCCTTATTCTAGACCCGTCTTGAAATCAGAATAAGGGGGTCTAGGGTAAATTGTGCTCATGGAAGATGGTTATTTTCTTGGATGCTTATTTTGTTTTCTATCTAGTTTTGACACTTAAAACACAATTGCAATTTGTAATTTAAACACAATACATATAGAGTAACAAGACATAAAAAAAATGATCATTGAAAGCATAAAACAAAGAGAACTAAGTGTTCTTTAATCCTCAAATCTTCATTGAGCATTGTCAAAAGTTCAAAGGTCATAATCATTTGTGGTCCATGTAAAATATGTTTCAAGACAAGATATTTCAAGTGTCTTTTTGGGTCTTAAGTTTGTTGAGTAATTGAAATTGAGTCATTGAATTGTAAAAAGGGTGGAGTCACAAAGCCTTTCGAAAACCAATCTTGTAAATACCTACCTGAAATTGAATTCAAGGCCTTGCATTGAAAATTTTAATCACTGTAAAAGATCACTTTGCGTTGCATTATCAATATTACTTGACACCCTAAGATTGTTAGTGGAAAGAAAGCAAGTATGACACATGAGAAAACAAATAAGAAAGCGAGCGAGTACAAGCGAGTGTGACAAGTGCAAAATCTAAAATGGGTAAAGGAGGAAAGAATTTGCAAAACGCTAATCAAGAAATTAAAGAACTGCATTAATATTTACATGAATTGGATAATTGGGTTATTGAGACTCACAATAAAATTGATCTAAAGGATAAATTGATTGAATCACTTCAACTAAAATAATAGAAAAGGAGCACCAAATTGAGAACGTGGTTGATGCAACATGTGAAACAAATGACCTCATACAAAGGATTATGTTACTTGCGACACGAATGACTTAATGCAAATCATGGATGTTACTTGTGACACATATGATCTAGTGCAAATGCTTGATGCTACTTGTGACACAAATGTTCTTATGGAAATAATTGATACAAATACAATAAAAGAGAGGTTGAGGATTCCATACTAGGTTATGAGATGAAATTATTCATCAATAGTGAATTGATGAAGGAAAATCTTGTTGAAGATGAGTCACAAACAAAATAATAGAGTGGTAGAAACAACAATAGATGTGAATTTCAAGTTATCATATAAAGAATTTATGAATAACATCAAGAAGTACAAAATGATCTTTCAAAGATGATTGTTAGAGCCAGAGAAGAATTACAATTCAACAAGAATTGACATGGCTTAGGATTTGACAAAGATAACAGATTTCATATTTTAGATTACTCCAAACCAATTTAATTTGTGAGTGTAGGATTTCTTGATGAAAATTTGAAGACTCTAGAGGTAAATAAAGAAATTAAGAAAGTGGATAAAAGCATTGATCAAATTCCCGATAAATGCCAACCTTATCATAGAGTTGGTCGTATGGAGAATCAATGTTTTGATCTCCATCCTTATTGATCCAAGAATGCTCACAGAGGTCTTGGAGGATCTAGAATGTCTAGAGAGGTCCAAAATGGTTCTGAAATGCTCAAAGTTCAAAAGTACCAAATGCTCTAAAAACACTCCATCAATGCGTAGAGCTTGAATATAGCTTTCCAATGGTGCAAAAATCGCCTCAAACAGAGTTCGTATGCAAAAGTTATGAGCGATCAAAGTTCCAGTCAAACCTTGCAAAAAGTAAAAGGGAAAAGTCAAAAGGGTGACACGTGTCACCACTGCAAGGGTGACACATGGAACCTGATGGTACAAGTGACATGGCACATGATTGTACAAGAGGCATGTCACATGATCGTTGGCAGCTGACTGGGAAAGCCATACACTCTAGATGGACGAATCATATGTTGAAAAGTGGCAAGGGATAACTAATGAGAGGCTGCCACATGGAAACCTCCCATTGGCCTATATTGGTTATGATTTATCAAAATATTATGAGAGTTGATGGGTGTTGAACTCGCGACCTCCCAAAGCCTCATACAAGCCTCCACTACCAATGCGCCGTGAATTTAGTTCTTACCATAACATGTTTTAAATTATATTTGAATTTGTATAAAATTTCATTTTGGGGGAAAAAGGGGCCGAGGTCTAGCCCCCAACCCCTTGGTTTATATACTATGCATGCGACCAATGTCATAGCTCACACGGGGAATAACAAACTTCATAACCACATAACCATATAATATTGTTGGATTACTGAGAGAGGGGGTGAATCAGTAATATAGCAATTTAAACATTTTCAACCATATAATGCAAGTGTTATATCAGTGTAGCATTATCATCCAATAATTGCAGAGTAAATAAACAATGAACAAATGAGCAATCATACACATACACATACACAGTATACCAGTGTTTTTACGTGGAAAGCCAAAGCGGGAGAAAATCACATAATGCTTTTTCTTATATGTCTTGAAGAATTACATTCATTGGAAGCACCGACTTCCTTGTTTTCCAGCTGCAACTGGAAGGAGGCTCCAATCCCCTAGTTTCTCAGGCTACAACCTGAGGGAAGCTCCAACTCCCCTATTCTATGGATACAACCAGAAGGAGGCTACAACCCCCTATGTTCTCCAACTACAACCAGAAGGTGGCTACAACCACCTGTCCTTGCCCTGTCCAACTGCCCTGACGTATAAGTAGAATGATGGAACCAATGTCACACTATCACTGTGAGATATATTGCTATAAACCTGTACCAATCAACCTGCACCAAACAACCTGTACCAATAACCTAAACCGTGCATCAACCATGCATCAACCTGTGCCTCAACCTGTAATCAACATGTACCATAAACAAGTGCATCAACCATGCACCAACCTGTACCTCAACCTGTAATCAACATGTACCATAAACAAGTGCATCAACCATTCACCAACCTGTACCATGAACAAGTGCATCAACCATGCACCAAACCTGTACAAATAACATGTCACAACAACCTATCACAACAACCTCTCTCATCAATCTTATCAACCAAATCAGATCTACTCACCAAGATCAATCACCAAGACAACTCTCAAAGATGTGCATCAACCAAGCATAACACAACAACTCATAATCATCACCAAGATCAATACATGCTTCTAATAATATACCAATATAACCATCAAAAGTTCTCTAGAAATACATCACACTATCCATAACCAAATACCATAAACCCTTACATCAAACCATGTTCCACAACCTCACTATTATGTAGCCTCAAGCTAAACCAACAACTTCAATAACACATCACAACCAAAAGACCAATACCCATATGCCAAATACCAACAAAAAAATACCAATTGTATCCTTCAACAAATATGATATATGCAACAATATTGAACATCCAATACCATCTCAAGGGCTAAACCCTATCTCACAAAACATACCTCAAACAAGATGTGCCATATCTCTCATCAATGGCAAAGTTATCTTTCCATCCGGGGTTGCTTCCCCTGACTGAAATCT
The DNA here is from genome assembly GCA_009831015.1 of Picea engelmannii. Taxonomy (NCBI): domain Eukaryota; kingdom Viridiplantae; phylum Streptophyta; class Pinopsida; order Pinales; family Pinaceae; genus Picea; species Picea engelmannii. The sequence goes on from ML796174.1 coordinate 34,191, forward strand.
TCCTGAAAATGATATCCCAACCTGAACTGTCCTCTTTATGGTGCTTCCTCACGTAAATCTAAGACGTATAAGATAATCATTCAAAAGCATTCATTTTGAAGTATAAATTACTTCGAGTCTCTAGTGAAGATACTCAAAGGCTTCTCTTGGAAGCGGTTTTGTAAAGATATCTGCCACTTGTTCTTTTGTGCCCACATATTCAACTTTGATGTTCTTCTCTGCAACCTGTTCCCGTAGAAAGTGATACTTTATTAGAATGTGCTTCGTCTTGGAGTGCATCACCGGGTTCTTTGAGATACTGATGGCCCTTGTATTATCACAATAGATTAGAATGGGCTCATCATACTTAACATGTATATCTGTCAGTGTTTGTTTCATCCATAGAACCTGTGTACAACATGATGTTGTTGCAATATACTCTACCTCGACTGTAGATAAGGATACTGATGATTGTTTCTTGCTTAACCATGATACTAAACACTCACCCAAGTAGAACATTTCTTCACTGGTGCTTCGTCGGTCATCAATGCAACCTGCCCAATCTGCATCTATGTAGGAAATAAGTGATAGATCCTTTCCTTTTGGATACCATAATCCAAACTCTTATGTTCCTTTGAGATATCTGAAAATCCTCTTCATTGCTAATACATGTGATTCCTTTGGTGTTGCTTGAAATTGTGCCACCTGTCCAACTGCCTACATTACATCTGGTGTGGATGTTGTCACATATAGTAAGCTACCAATCATTGACCTATATTGCCTTTGGTTTGTAGACTTTGAATCATCATCTTTGCTCAACTTGCAACTGGTTTGCATAGGAGTGGTAACTAGATTTCAATCTTCCATTTCGAACCTCTTTATCATTTCTCTGATATAATTAGTTTGAGAAATAAAAATTCCTTGTTTGCTTTGATGTATCTGAAGACCCAAAAAGAAGGATAGTTATCCAAGTAATGACATTTCAAATTCATTCTGCATATCCTTTGCAAATTTCTGGCTTAACTTGTCATCAATACTTCCAAAAATAATATCATTAACATAAACTTCAATTAATAAAATACTATCTTGAGTTACCTTGATGTAGAGGTTGTTGTCTGCACTTCCTTTTATGAACCCTACCTGTTGTAGATATTTATCCAGTCTAGAGTACCATGCTCTAGGAGCCTGTTTTATACCATACAAGGCCTTCTTCAATTTACACACATAATCTGCGTTCGCTGACAACTGAAATCCTTCTGGTTGTTCAATGTAGACTTCTTCTTCAAGTTCCCCATTTATAAAAGATGATTTCACATCCATCTGATACACTTTAATATTCTTGGAGCATGCATAAGCTAGGAGCAATCGGATTGCTTCCATTCTGGAAACTGGAGAAAATATCTCTTCAAAGTCGATTCCTTCAACCTGTGCATATCCTTTACATACCAATCTAGCTTTGTTCCTTGTACCTGTCCATCTTCATTTAATTTATTTCCGAATACCCACTTTGTGCCAATCACATTATTATTCTTTGGTCTTGGAACCAATTCCCAAGTGTCATCCTTCTCTATTTGATCCAATTCTTCATCCATGGCCTTATTCAAAAATTCATCCTTGCTGGCCTCTTCAAAACTGTTTGGTTCAATCGTAGATGAGAGTGCTAGGTGCATTTATTCTGGTGAACAGATTCTTCTTCTAGTCTCAACTCCTGCATCTTTGTTTCCGATAATCTGATCTGAAGGATGATTCTTCCGTACTCGTTTGCTAGGTGTCTTTGGAGGCACTTGTTGAACTTGCTCTTCTACTTCTGTTTGATCCTCTTCATATTCCCCTTATACTTCTTCTTCATCTTCTACTTCTTCTTCGTAAAGCTATTCCATTGATTCATTTTCTTCTTCCTTTAATTCTTTTCCTCCTGTTTCATCAATTTTTATATTGATGCTTTCCACAAATTTGTTCAACCTCAAATTGTAACACTTGTATTCTTTCCTTGTACTTGAGTAACTAATAAGTAATCCTTTGTCCACACGAGAATCAAACTTTCTCATTCTGCCATCTTCTCTTTTGATGTAACATTTGCTTCCAAATACTCTGAAGTGATTCACATCTGATGGTCTTCCTTTCCATAGATCGTAGGGAGTTTTGTCAGTGGTGTTTCTGAGCATTACTCTATTTTGAATGTGAACCGATGTATGCACTGCATGTGTCCAAAATATATCTATCAATTTGGAATCCATTAACATTGTTCGAGCCATTTCTTGTATTGTCCTGTTCTTTCTTTCAACAACTCCAATCTGTTGAGGTGTCCTAGAAAAAAAAAATTGCCTTTTTACTCCATGCCTGCTGCAGTAGTCCATAAATTCCTTTGAAGTGAACTCTCCTCCATTATCAGATCTCAAACATTTGTTTTTTGAATCCATTTCATTTTCAACCATTTCCTTGTAGACCTTGAAGTTTTCAAAATCTTCTGACTTGTTCCTGAGAAAAAAAACTACAATCATTCTTGTATAATCATCAATTAATAACATAAATAATTTCTCATCTTTTAAACCCTTTGTTGTAGTTGGTCCAACTAGATCAATATGCACAATTTCCAGTGGTCTTGTCGTTGAATATTATTTTGATTTAAACCTGGTCTTTGTTTGCTTTCCTTGTTGACAATGCTTGCATAAAGTGTTGGTTGGTTTTGTAATCTGGGGCATTTCTCTAACTGCTTCCTTTTTGCTGAGTTTGACAAGGTTATCAAAGTGTATGTGACCCATTCTTCTATTCCATAGACAACTTTAATCTTCCTTTCCTAGACAACACTTTTCATTTCCAATTTCACTTAGTACATATATGTTGCTTGGAGTTCTTGCAGCTGTTGCAATCAATTTTCCTGAACCTTCTTTACTTATCTCGCACTTTTGTGAATCAAAAGTAACTTTATGACCTTGGTCACACATTTGACTCACACTTAGAATATTATGTTTCATATCTTCTACTAGTAGAACAATTTTTGCCTTAGTATTCTTGTTTCCAATTTTGACTGTGCCTTTTCCAATGATTTTAGCTGAATCATCATTTCCAAAGGAGACTGATCCATCTCTTTCCTTTATTAATGTAAGAAACATGTCTTTATCACCTGTCATGTGTTTTGAACAACCACTGTTAACATAACAACCATGTTTCTTCTGCTTATCTTGTAGAGCGAGTGTGCATTCTTCATTGCTATACTGATTCTTCTTTCTTATCCATGTTCTCTTATGAGGTTCTTGTCTGTGACTGTTGTTGTTCTCTAGGAGGAACTGTCATTCTGCAATCTTTGGCCATGTGTCCAAAGTTGTTACACTTTTAGCATTCCACTTCAGTGCTCAATGATTCAAACCTGTTGTAACTTCTTCTCTGTATTTCACTAGGCCTTCTTGGATAACCCTTTTGTGTATGACTTTCAAAGTTGTTTATGTTCCCGTTGTTAGCTCTGCAATTCATAACTTTATGTCCAAAATTATTACATGCATAACATAAACCAAAAAATATAGTTTGATACCTGGGAGTTGAAGATCTTCTGAAAGGAGTTGCTCTTCTGAATTCTTCTTCTTCACGAGGCCTATCTGTTGGTTGTTGATTATGAAATCTGAATCTTCTTGGTGGAGGAGTGTCCCTGTAATCTTCCTTGTAGATCTTCCTATCCACTTTGATTGTTTCTGCATAACTTTTTGGATATGTTTCTTGTTTTGTTGTTTTGGAGCTTGATCTCTTTTCTGTCTGATTGTATCTAAGTTCAGACTTGTCATGATGAGGTTTTTGACTGTCGATAATGTCATCCAAAACTTTTGAGATGTTCTGCATATTTTTCTTTTGAAGATCCTTTCTTAATGTGACAATCTCAACTTCCAATTTTCCAATGATCCTATCTCTTTCTTCTAGATGTTCTTTGAGTGCTTCTTCAATTCTTTTATCTTCTTCTATTTGAACCTTCAAATTTGTGATCATTTGTTCTAGTTCCTGAGTGTCTTCTTTCTTGTCTAGTTCCGCTTGTAGCTTTTATTTTTTCTTCTTCTCTCTTCTTATAACTTCTATGTCACACAAAAATTCTTCTCGGTAGTCAACTTTTGCCTCTTCATATTCTTCTTCGATGTCTTCTTTGTTAGAGTCTTCTACTTCCATGAACATAACTCTTTCTGTCTCACTATCACTGACTTCATCTTCATCTGATGAGGAGATGTCTTCTTTGGTGGATAAGATTTTCTTGAAAGCTTTCTTTGTGGTTCTTTTGCCTTTGTATGTTTGTTTTCTATTTGAGTAATCTTCATCATTCCTCTTATTTTTCTTATGAGAACATTTGTTAGAAAAATGACCAATACCATCACAATTAAAACAAATCAATGGAAACTTACCTTTATATCTGCCATTGGTTCCCTTATTCAATCTTTTGACAAAGTTGGCCATTTCTTCATCATCTTCCGAGATGTCACTGTTGCTGCTATGTTCTTTTTCTTTTTGCTTTCCCTTTTTCTTTGGCCTTTTGGATGCTTTGAAAGCTGCTTCTTTTATATCTGGATTTTTCTGTTCAGTTCTCATTTCATATGTTGTGAAGATTCCATGTAGTTCATCCATGCTTATTGAGTCTAGATCTGCTCTTTCTTCTAGTGCTGATATCTTAGGATCAAATCTCATAGGAAGAGATCTTAGTACCTTTTGAACAATTACAAATTCTTTAATTTCTTCTCCTAATCCTATGATTGCATTTACTGTTTCATCGACTTGTAAGAAGTAAGCTGCAATATTCTCATCTTTCTTCATCTTTAGTTGTTCGAACTGACCTCTGTAAGTTTGAATCTTTGCTGCTTTGACTTTTGAATCTCCTTCATAAATATTTTGGAGCTTGTCCCAAATCTCTTTAGCGGATTTACAATTTATAACTTTGGTGTATATTGATTCACAAAGGCCATTCATAAGTGCATTTGTGGCTTTGGAATTATTTTTCCCGAGTTTCATTGCTCTTTCATTTTTCGACGAAACTATTGGTTCTTTGTATCCATCTACAACTGATTGCCAAATTTCAAATGCCCATGCCTGTATATATGTTTTCATCCTTCTGTTTCAAAATGCATACTTTTGTCCATGAAATTGTGGTATTCCATTTTTATACATGTTGCTCTCCATGATCTACCTTTCAGTGGTTAAACTGATTTCTAAAGGAACTTTCTCTGATACCAATTGTTGGATTACTGAGAGGGGGGGTGAATCAACAATAGAGCAATATAAACATTTTCAACCATATAATTCAAGTGTTATATCAATGTAGCATTATCATCCAATAATTGCAGAGTAAAGAAACAATGAACAAATGAGCAATCATACACATACACAGTACATCAGTGTTTTTACATGGAAACCCAAAGCGAGAGAAAACCATAGAATGGTTTTTCTTATATGTCTTGAAGAATTACATTCATTGGAAGCACCAACTTCCTTTGTTTTCCAACTACAACTGGAAGGAGGCTCCAACCCCCTAGTTTCTCAGGCTACAAATTAAGGGAAGCTCCAAGTCCCCTATTCTCTGGCTACAACCAAAATGATGCTACAACCCCCTATGTTCTTCAGTTACAATCAGAAGGTGGCTACAACCACCTGTCCTTGCCCCATCCAACCGCCCTGACGTATAAGTAGAATGATGGAACCACTGTCACACTATCACTGTGAGATATACTGCTGTAAACCTATACCAATCAACATGCACCAAACAACCTGTACCAATAACCTGAACCATGCATCAACCATGCATCAACCTGTCCCTCAACCTACAATCAAACTGTACCATAAACAAGTGCATCAACCATGCACCAACCTGTACCTCAATCTGTAATCATCTTGTACCATAAACAAGTGAATCAACCATGCACCAACCTATACCATGAACAAGTTCATCAACCATGCACCAAACCTGTACAAATAACATGTCACAACAACCTCTCCAAACAACCTATCACAACAACCTATCCAAACAACCTATCACAACAAACTGTCTCATCAATGTTATCAACCAAATCAGATCTACTCACCAAGATAAATCACCAAGACAACTCTCAAAGATGTGCATCAACCAAGCATAACAAAATAAATCATAATCATCACCAAGATCAATATGTGCTTCTAATAATATACCGATATAACCATCAAAAGTTCTCTAGCAATACATCACACTATCTATAACCAAATACCATAAACCCTTACATCAAACCATGTGCCACA
>ML796174.1:40506-50881 GCA_009831015.1 Picea engelmannii
CCCACATGATTTTAGAAAATTAAAAATAATGTATACATGACCAATACTTCATAAAGTAATTCTTCCACTTTTGGGGATAATGCTTCTACATGCTTTGTAAGTATTACAATAATGTGCACTATGAGATGCTCACTAACCAAAGTGCACGACTTCAAAGATTCTTTACTTTTAAAAAATGCACACTTACTATATTAAATGAATATGCATGTATGTGAGCATGTGTTGGAGATGGAGATGGCCATCGTGAGGAAAAATGTGAGCGCACTCAAGACCACACTACTTGCCAAATCTGAAGGAGATCATGGTAGAGATTGATGGAGACACGTGGATCACATATTTAGAGGTATATTAAAATGTTTTATTGCTCTTGGAGGATCATATTGAGATTTTGGGTTATTAGATTTATAATATAACCATGAATAATAATTAAGGGAATTTTGAGATAAAAGATAAATCTCAAAATAAAAATTTGTATTATCAAAATCAATTTTAAAAGAATTAATAGGATTTAAGATGATGACATCAATCATAAGAAGGTTAAATATTTTTGGATGAAAATGAAGAAAATTATTTTTTTAATCGTATTTTTGACTTATCTCCTTAAAGGTTTATTGAAAGTTCAAGTGTAGGAACACGTTGGATGCAGAATTAAATTCCACATCCAATGAGTAGTCACTCTACATACTTTTGGTAGACCCACAATGAGATAAACTGGAAATACATAGGAAAAATGTGTTTCTTTTACCCACTTTGCATACTTTTGGCAGACCCGCAATGAGATAAACTGGAAATACATGGAAAAGTATGTAGAGTGGGTACTCATTGGATATAGAGTTTAATTATACATCCAACGAGTGCCTACACTTGAAATTTGAGTAAACCTATAAGGAGATAAGTCAAAAATACAATTAAAAAATTTAGTTTTCTTTATTTCTTGTTGAAAATTCATAACTCTTGTTTTATTATTTTAACTATTATTTTATTGTTTTTCTTAGGAGGCCCATTTTAGCCCTGATATTTCCCCTAATTTACATTGGTAGAGATGGAAACTGGTTTCTTGAAGGTTGCATATCTGGATGTCGTTAACTGGTAGATCAAATGTGTTGATCATTATGTGTACATGTCACTTTAGATATGTGCAAATTTCTTCAAATCTATGATATAGTCACTTGGGTCGCATTGAATTTGATTAGTGAAGTATCATGGATGCAATATAACTTGAATATTTAATCATGCCTCTACGATTGCAAACTTTATTGTCATGCAAATATGTGGCCACATTCAAATCAAGTGTGCAAAAAATATTTTGGTTCCTCTTACATAAATGGCATCTAGCTCCATCAAGTGATTTTGATTGATATTCACAAATCAAAAGAGAAAATTAGAGACATGTTGTTGAACATGTTTGAAAATAAATAATGGAAATCATAGATCTAATTCCCAATTGCACGATAGATCTAATACATCCTCATCCTAACATCTTTGATCAATTAAGGGATAGTGATACCAATCAATGAATGATGATGGCTAAACAACATCAACAACACCAGTTAATGAGGCTAAGATAACAAGAAATTCAATATCGTGTTGATCTAGAGATGCTTACTACATGGCTTTATTTAATTTATGAATCTCTCATACCTACATGGAGGCATTAATTTAATTTAGAAAATAAGATTCATGGTGTCAACAAATTACAGTGATGACCATACTCTATGGTAGGTCTTTGATGATTGAAAATAGCTACGGTCTTTTATCTTCTTATATGATACAATTGTAACATCTTCATTCTTTCATCCATGGTCCATAAACTCACTTGATCTACAAACAATCGTTTTCTTTATCGTAGCCTTCTTTCTTCACAACATTGGAATCTTTATCATGGCTCATCATCTACCATGGTTCTCCGTGGATTTTTCATCAAATTTCAAAATTTAGTCCTTCTGGATAACTCCCATAGGTTCATCCATGCCCTAAGAACCATATAGCTTGTTGAGAACACACCTATCCTGAGAGAAGGTGGGGTGTGAATAAGTATAAGACAATTTTTTGTTTTTTCAAACATTCATCAACCATAAGAAAACAATCACATATTAACTATAGAACATCGAACACAAGATTTACATGGAAACCCTTTTGGGAGAAAACAACAAACATTTTCTTTATAATTCTTTGTAGGCACCAACCTACTATTACAAATATTTGTAGGCACCAAACTACTGGAGACACCAATCCCCACTGATACAAATGTTGGTAAGAACCAACCTACTCTTAAAAATCTTCGTAGACAACAATATACTGGAGACACCAATCCTCGTCGCTAACCATCAACTTAGCAAGAGACACCAGTCTATTTTAGATCTTCGTAGACTCTAATATACTGGATACACCAATCCCTACTGCCAAGCACCAACTTAGCAAGAGACACCATTCTCTTACAAATATTCGTAGACACTAATCTACTAGAGACACCAGTCCCCACCGCTAAGCACCAACTTAGCAAGAGACGTCAATCTTTTACAGATCTTTGTAGACACTAATCTACTAGAGACACCAATCTGCACCGCTAAGCACCAACTTAGAAAGAGACATCAATTTCTAAGTTGCACCAACCTTCACTGAGTTTTCTTGCTATTTCTACCTTCACCATGTCTACTCTCTGCTTATTCCTTTCCCAGGTATACTCATTGCTTTTTCTTTCACTAGGTTTGCTCACTTTGCCTTTACCAAGTCTAACCAAAATTTGAATTTCCAAATGGAAACTTTGACAAATCTTGATGTTGTGGACCTATTCCAAATAATTATCTTGTATAACATGCCATGTATCCAATTTTGCAAGAAACATTTACCTGAGGTACTTCTGTATGTCTCCTCTGTCTCTGTTAAATCTCAAGGTATGAAACATCCTAGAAAATAAGTTATAGCAAAAGTGTTGATTTTCCTAGATTCAAACCTTGGTATGCTATGATACCATGTTGATTTTACCACTTCAACCCATCACCCGGCATTTAGCTCAAAATAAAATTGCTTTATCTTCTAAAATCACAACTGAGTAATCAACTAAACATGTAGCAGATGCATAAACTAGGAAACCAAAAATCTCACACAAAAGACACCAATATTTTCGAGTATAAACCCTTGGAAAAAATCCCGGAGGGAAAACCAATACTTAGATGCTTTTATCAAGGTCAAATTAGGGCTCTCGTAACAAGGAAAATGGCCCACTAAGAGAATATACCCTGAACAAAAACCTGGCAATGCATGTGTTGTTGTGCAACCTTATACTAGCATGCTTTTCGAGGTGTACGTGAATGTCCTTCAGAGAACCCACATACATACATGATTGTTTCCATTAAAACATGCGTACATGTACGAAAACTTAGAACGACAAACTCCATACGATGCACCCCTTTTCGATGGCTTCTATTAGCTAAAACCCACCCGCGGTTGCCTCTGTTCTCTCTTCTCCTTGACCTATATGACCTCTAGATGGACATCCTTCTCCACCTATCCGAGATCTTGAATCACAGTCCTTCGTGATCCAACCCTCTCTACATCAACACTTGGACGAAATCTCTTCACCTAACCAATGAGATCTCCTCACTCATGTGTAAGAAAAAGTGTGTCTTTGGTTCTACACTCCTCACACTAGAAAAATTCCTTCTTCGCTATCCTCAACCTTGTTCTCTCACCAAAATTATCGACCTTGATCTCTCACCAAAGTGTCCCACAAGTGTATCTCACACAAGTGTCTTCCTCCTTCACCCTAGCCTTTATTTTACAATAATGAGTTATAATCTAAACCTAATCTCCAAAGTGATTGACAACTAATATTACTTCTCACACTCACTTAAGATTTACATGCTTAGATTACATGCTAATTCATTTTATCACTTTCCTTAAATAACTCAACATACTAATAAAAACACTTTTACTTTAACTACTCCTTTAACTAAAGTAAACTCAAGGATAGAAGGCTTTCAAATACTTCCATCGGTCTGATGCTACCACTAACATCAACACTCCCTCTTAGCGATGAAGGTACTTCTCCCACCTGGAGTTGGCTCTATCTTCGCTACCAAATTTGCTACCATGCATGCTCTCCAATCCACCTGATTGGATACTCCCTCTAACACGGAAATTATCCCTGCCATCATGTTCTGACCTTTCTCCGAAGAATCATTGCCTTTGAACATGCTCTTAGAAGCCTCCTTCTTCTGAGCATCCTACATGACCATCTCATACCATGACTCTTTCTTGACAAACTTGGAAAGTTGCTCCTTCCCATCTGAACTTGAAGGTAGACTCCCTCTGAGTTGCTCAACCTTCAAATCTACATGTTCCTTATTCTTTGTCACTCTGTTGCTTTCCACTACTCACATAGGCTGGACATTTATCCTATATAATTTTCTCTCTCTAACTCCTAGAACAATTTTTGTGCCTGAGCTATATCCTTTGGGCTTGATTAGTGTCTTTGCATCCTAAAATGCTAGATAAAATCCCTTCTTCTCAATCACTAGGGATGAGAGCACATTCCTCTTGAGTTTTGGGACCCACAATACGACCATCACTCTTAACACACCTCCTAAGTCCATATGGAATGGCATTGTTCCAGATCCCTTTACTACATGCTTGATCCCCATACCAAGTTCCACATGCATCTCTGATTCAGACTCTGTGAAGCTCTCAAACAACTCTCGTGCTCCTGTCATATGACATGTGGATCCACCATATATCAACCATGCACCAGCTGATATGGTGCCCAATGAAGTCTAGGAAACAAGCAAGAACTTTGTTTGTTCAAACTTCTTGCAAAACTCATCCAATTGATTCTTTTCCAATGTAGCTACCTCTGGTTGTGTTTCATTTCCACCCTTCTTCCTGTGTGGACATTGCCCTGCATAATGCTCAAACTTGTGACATGCAAAGCACTTGAATTTGTTCATGTCCTTCTTCTTGTCGACTTGAGAGGTAGACTCTCCACTAGAAATATTCTTGAACTTTCCCTTTCTTGAATGGCTAGAAAGAGAAAGATTCTCATCATCATTCTTGTGTCGACCTTCGTTCAGATCTTCATCTCAAAGTTCCTCTTGAAATAAGTCATCCTACAACCTTGACCGATCATGGAGTGTTTCTCTTGTCATGATTCCTTTGAAGAATTGTGTCCACTCACTCATGAATCCTTTCAGCGCCATCCTCACCTACTCTGAATCAACCACTATCTCCCCAATTGCATCCAGTTCATCTCGAACCTATCAAATCCAAGTGAGATAACTTGTCACCATATCTAATCCTGTCATCTTCATGTCCCATAGCTTCTCTCTCAACACCATTTTTTGATTCTCATGCTTTCTATGAAATAAACTTTCATAGCCTCCCACATGTCCCTAGCAGTCTTCTTTCCTGATAAATGAGGGTTAAGTGATCCATCACTCCATCTAGAATGATGCACCCAGATTTCACATATTCTTGATTATGGATGACCAGTGCGACTACATCTGTTGGTGGAGTTATCTGAGTATTAGCAAATTCTTAGATCCCATTCTCCATCAACACCAACATGATTCTCTCCTTCCAAGGAATATAGTTGGAAACCCCATCCAATCTATCCTCGAATCGTAGTCCAGTTTCCATATCCAAGATCTGATATGATAACCCTCTACTAAAATTGCCTCTTTACTGACCTATATGGCCCTGTACGTGACTATCACCAATACATCCCGTGTATGTATGTGATTGTCACCACTGTAACCCGCGCATGTACATGACTATAACCGCTACATCCCATGTATGTATGTGAGTGTGCTCACAAACTCCCGCATTTGTATGTGATTTCCCCTTCTATGACCCGTGTACACCTCCATATACCTACAAAAACCCATGTCATTCCTCAGTATTTTTGTTTCCCTTAAATCCGTCCTTCAATTTCCACCTCTTGGTTATAGATCTGACTAGATCTCCTTGCAACTACTAATATTTTTGCTCTTGTTTTCCTCTCAGAGCCTTGGTTGTGATACCATGTTGATTTTCTTGGATTCAACCCTTGGTATGCTCTGATACCATGTTGATTTTACCACTTCAACCCAATGCCTGACAGTTAGCTCAAAATAAAATCACTTTATCTACTAAAATCAAAACTAAGTAATCAACTAAATATGCAGTGGAAGTATAAACTAGGAAACCAAAAATATCACACACAAGACAACAATATTTTTGGGTATAAACCCTTGGAATAAACCCAAAAGGGAAAATCGATACTTGGATTATTTTAGTAAGGTCAAATCAGGGCTCTCGTAATAGGAAAAATGGACCACTAAGAGAATATACACTACAGACAAACCTGGAAATGCATATGTTATTGTACAACCTTGTACCAACATGCTTTTCGAGGTATACATGACTATCCTTTAGCAAACCCACGTACATGACTGTCTCCATTGAAAACCATGTACATGTATGTAAACTCAGTACGAAAATATTTGTATGGAGCACCCCTTTCATGTGGCTTCTATCAGCTGAAACCCACCTGCAACTACCTCTGCTCTCTCTTCTCTTTGACCTATATGACCTCTAAATGAACGTCATTTTCCACCTATCCGAAATCTTGAATAACAGTCCTTTGTGATCCAACCCTCTCTACGTCAATACTTGGATGAAATCTCTTCACCCAAATAGTGATATCTCCTCACTCATGTGTAAGCAAAAGTCCTTCTTTTCTTCTACACTCCTCACACTAGCAAAAGTCTTTCTTCGCTATCCTCGACCTTGGTCTCTCACCAAAAGTCTCGACCTTGATCTCTCACCAAAGTCTCCCATAAGTGTCTTTCTCCTTCACCCTAGCCTTTCTTTTATAATCATGAGTTACAATCTAAATATAATCTCCAAAGTGATTGATGGTTGAGATTACTTCTCACACTCACTTAATATTTACATGCTTAGATTGCATGCAAATTAATTTTAGCACTTTCCTTAAATAACTCAACTTATTAATGAAAACACTTTTACTTTTATTATTACTTTAATTAAAGTGAACTCAAGGATAGAAGGATTTCAATGACTTCCACATGCTAGAAACATGCTAATGTGGAAGTGCCTATCTGATGCTACCACTAACATCAACAAAAATTGCCAAGTTGACTTGTTTGAAATTGATTCCAGGAGCATTCAAGAACCCTAACTTCCATGGATCATATATCCAAAATTATAGTGAACCAACATCTGATATTTTTATCACATGTACACCAATATCTCTCCTATATCTCTACAAAATCTCAGGGTCAAAAACATCCCATAAAATAAGTTATAGCAAAAGTGCCAAGATGACCTGTTTGAAACTGATTTCAAGAGCATTCAAGAACCCTAACTTCCACAGGACATCTCTAAAAGTATAAAACAACATATATTACTTTGATCACATTTACACCAAGATATCTCCTCTGTCTCTACAAAATATCAGGGTTTGAAACATCACAGAAAAATAATTTATAGCGAAAGTTCCAAGCTGATGTGTTTGAAACTGATTTTAGGAGCATTCAGGAACCCTAACTTCCATGTGGCATATCTCTGAAAGTATATAGAACAAGCATATAATATTTTTACCACATGTACACCAATCTCTCTCCTCTAACTTTGCAAACTATTAGGGTCTGAAACATCACAGAAAATAATTTATAGGGGAATTCCCAAGATGCCTTGTTTGAAACTCGTTTCATGAGAATTCAGGAACCCTAACTTCCACAAGGAATATCTATGAAAGTATAGAGAACCAATATCTATAATGTTTACCATAGGTACACCAAGATATCTCCTCCGTCTCTTCCAAATCTCAAGGTACAAAACATCCTAGAAAACATGTTATCGCGAAAATGCCAAGATGATCGAAAATTGATTTCACCATTCAATCTTTTGCTAATCCATTTTTCACACACTCACTGTATCTCAATGATTTCTCTTTTTATATTTTTTAATAACCCTTCATGAAGGGATATGTCCCTTAATTAAATAATTAATTTTCAATACCATGGGACAATACCTCGAATTCCATGGGAAAATACCCTAAACTGATGTGTTTAAAACCACCATTTCACTTTTTACTTTTTCACATGCACCCCTTTTTTAATATACTTGTAGACCTATATATATAAATCAATCTTGGAAATGTTGTGTGTATATTAATTTCATAATATGACATTAATGACATCATTAATTCTTTGACATCGATGACAACAATTCCAACAATCTCTCCCTTTGTCATTGATGACAATCATGCAATGAAATACATAGTCCACTAGGCATAGAAATAATTCTCCCCTTGTTTGCAACTCTCCCAGAAATAGAGAGAATTCTCCCCTTGTATACAATTCTCCCCCTTTGAAATCAATGGCAAAGGGATGTTCCCCCTGCACTTGTGTTTCTCCTTAAGCACTTAGTCAAAACTCCAGTCAACTGTCATGTCAGATACATCCTCGGTCGACCACTTCCAAGGCAATCATGAGTAAGTAAGAGGAAAGTTGCACGATTGTACAACTGATGATACACAACGATATAAAGTCCTCAAACATATAGTCAAATGATTCCATGACCATCCATCAATCCAACCACAATCTATCCTAGTAGTTGACATTGGTCCACAATTATGTCTTTCATGTCTCTTCTGCAAATATCTAAAAGCATGATTTTCATTCCTTCGATTTTTATGGTGAGGATTGTTGGCCTCCATTTTTGCCATCTTTTCAACATTTAAAAGTCAAATATATGTTAAATCTTTGATTATAATATTTAGATTTTACATCAAAACATCTCCTTCTAGCTTCAACTTTAAGTCATCAAATTGCTAATCAAATTCTCAATCGAATGAGGTAAAATTCTATGCATTTTAAGCATTTTTATTTTTTTAACAAAGGAATTGAATTTCAAATAAATTTCATTACTAATGGCAAATTCCTAGCTTGTCCTTTTTCGTAGACTTGTTTCCCGCACCAATTCCAAGCTTCACATACATGTGCGTACCCAGATTGAGATTGATCACATGGGTTTTGGAGGACTAAGTTCAAGCATGTATTGTGACCTATCGGTTTGCTCCCAGCTCACACATGGCGGTCTCTAGGAATGGACATGGGTTTTCAATAAAAAAACGTGATAAATTTGCAGTAGTTAACTTCCAACATGATTCTCGAGATAATGAGGACGAATCTCCAAATTTTGGAACATGGGTTTTGTGGGGAAGGACCTCATTTAGTTTAAAAGCAAATAGATCTTCAAAATCACACACGGGAAGATCTCCAAAATCATACACGACTAAGAAGTTATAGAGGTTTTCCTAAACTGAGTTTGCCCAAATTTTATGTGTGGCTCGTTTTTTCCAAGTTCGAGACAACAATTTTATTTCTTTCCTATCTTTGTCAAAGACCATCTTTGATTACAATTGATCTTGTTGTAAGAATCTATGTTTTGATATTTCTTGTATCTTGTCACTGGAATTAGGTAAACAATTTACCAGTTTGATGGGCATATCTTTTAATCTCTCTTGTATATATACATGTACTATAATAATTGAGGGAGAGACAAGATAATGTTGTTGTAATTCCAAGATCAATACATATTTGTTGTTCCGACACCATTAAACTTTGTGTTTTATTTCCATATGATGCAAGTGTTGTAACTTTCATTTTTACTATGTTTTAATACAAGCTCGAATTTAATTAATGGTGCATATCAGTTCATGATCTCTTGAGTTCCTTTCGCTCACGGCTAGGATAGGCAAGGGCCCACCTCTCCTCGGGATGTTGAGCTAAGTGTACAATGTTTAGTCTAGATTGTTTTTTTTTTCCAAATTTCATTTATATTGCAATATTTAACATGTGTTAATTTCATTAATATATGTGCAATGATAACTTTATTCTGTATCAGATCACTTTGGTAACTCCACATAGAATTGCATTATGAGATGTTTGATAATAGAGGTATTTTCACATATTGATTACATTATTTAATTGTTGATAGTTTTAACCCTGAGATAGATCCACCGGTGGTTGGTTGGTTTGGTTTGCATAACTGTTCTATGTCTAATTAAAATTCTTTTACATTTTCAAAGTTGGTTTGATCATTGCTTGCTACACCATGTGAATGTAAGCCAAGCAATTTGGGCTCTATAGATGGGAGTGATCTGAAAATAGAAGGCTGACTTGTTATGCTATGCAAGCACCCCTACTTCATTAAAATAAACTTTACAGGACCTTGCTTCATGTGTATAAAATATGCAAAATAAACTTATGTGTTATGTTCGTGCTTCTTCCTTTAAATGTGCATGTATCCTTTTGTAAATGTTTATGCATGAGGATATGTTCTTTTGAATGGTTAAATATGTGCTTGAAAT
>ML796174.1:55041-73090 GCA_009831015.1 Picea engelmannii
ACCATAAAAACCAATGATACGATGACACGTGGCACCAAATGGTTGGGCCACGTGTTCACACAACATTACCCACAAGTGACACGTGTCCACCCATGATTGGACAACCACCATCAAATGAACATATGCCACGTCATCAATTGCCATGTCAGCATGAGGGTACGGCCTGCCACGTGGTCGTACGGACAGGTACAGTCAACCCCCAAATTTGACCTTTTTGACTTGACGATAAAATCGCGATATCTCCTCCATACGGACTCCATTCGCGAAAATAAATATACCGCCGGAATCAGGAAAACGAGACGGACGCAATGGCACTGTTTTCGTCTCAATCCGAGCACTTTGAAAATTGAGCAAATTTTGTCCCCTGGTCCAGATTTTGATCAGGGAGACACTCAAAAGCTAGCAAGTTTGAGGTATACACACATGAAATACACATTCTATCCCCAGAGATAAATAAAACCAAATGGGTTGGTGGTTATGTAATGTGGCAACATTGTTCACATTGACACAAGCATCCTATCGAGTCAAGAAAGAAGGATCACTTCCCTGACAAAAGGTATTTATCCAATGACTGGTATATTCTTTCAATCCCTTTGTTGAATTTTTTCCCAATGAACCATAGTTCAACGAAATCTCATCTTTGGTTGAAATTAGGAGCATAAAGGCCATGTCGAGTCTTTGGTGCCCATCATAATTGTTTTTCTTTAACTGATAAATGTATTGGAAGTGCCCCTTCTTTGTCCTCTTGACACTCCACCATATTGAAATTCCTATAAATAAGATAGGGAGCATCAGGGATTTCATCAACCATCCAACACCAAAAGGGTTCACTCTCACCAGCATCGTTGAAGGCATAGATGTTGGCCAACCCTAGAAGTTGGTCTTTTAGGTTAAGAAGGATCCACACATTTCTGTGGGAAGGATCAGTGCCTCACTTAATGACAACACTAAATTGTGGAGAGACTAGGATTACTACTCCCCCTTTTCTTTCAACGTGATTTGAATAAAAAATATTATCCCCGGGCCAAATGACTAACAACGCAATACAAAGCATAAAAACAACAATTTTGACCTCTTGTAAACACAAAATATATGTCTCGACTAGACAAGTCAACAACTAGTAGACAATGTGTTTTTTGTCCCGGTCATTTAAGCCATGGACATACCAAGAGGTCACTTTTGTTAAAAACTAAGGACATCATACATCTTCGCCTCATTGTCCTTGAGGTCCCAAAGAGTTTTGAAGGAATTGCTAGAGGACATATTGCTAGTCCAAAAGTTTCCAAGGGTAGCATGTTTTGACTGCTTGGGGAGGCCATATGCATAAACATATGCAATTTCTCGAGAGTTCAAGAGAAACAACAAAGATTAGGCTCATTAGATACCACCACTCACATGCATGGAGATAAAATAAGTATTGGAGGTTTACAGAGATAACAACCTACTAGCATCAATTGTAGATGAGACCTTGAAGGCTGAAGCTTAAGAGATTGGGTTTTCGCACACTAAATATTATTATTAACTAATTGTCCCCTTACACACAACTTTTGTCCACATACCTTCACTTGTTTTGGGAAACTACAAAGATTTGGGAGAGGGAGGACCTAAGAGGGTGAGACCATTTCAGTTTTAGATTGGATCATGACCAAGCAATCTCGAATGAGATTGTCTAGGCTTTGGTAGTGAAATCAAGTATTAGTAAAAATTATATAGCAATTTGGTTGGTGATGCACTCGATTACAAATATTGATGTACATGGATTACTTCAAGGCTAGGGAGAGGTTCACCCACACATAAATGCGGTGTTGAGACCAAGAGCTGAAAATATTTCAGGTTCTTCACAAATAAACTCCCCCCCAAAGGAGAGGCAATTCATCGTAGGGCTAGAAAATATTGCATGGGCAAACCTAAGTAATTTACACAAAGTCGGTAGACAAGTTGTGCTACTTTATCAACCAAGAAGTCATGGTTCCAATCATCAAGGACCACCATAATATTCTTACATATTCAAGAACCTTGATTCATAATATCATTCACATGAGAAGGGTCACTAAAATAAAATAAGAAAAAACCTTAATTAAGCTATGCATGTGTGTCCAGTGAAAACCATTGGAATCCCATACCTTTTGAGCCCATTTTCAAATGATCGCTTCAAATTTCATTGTTCCAACTTTAAAGTAACCAAGAATATAACATGTTCAAAACTCATGACATAGATTATCATACTCAAGATCAAAGAATTCGATAGGAAGAATTGAGTCATTACCTTAAGATACACCTTCAAGACAAACTTTTGCTAGTCATGGTTGCAAATGATGATGAAAAGGTCATGGTTGCAAATGATGATGAAAAGGTCATGCTATGCCATCTATACCTAACCATATGACAAAATGTTATTTTCCCAATAAGACAAAAAGGCCACATTTATTGCTCAATTGACAATATGATCATACTACACATGAGAAGTGAACACAATCTTCAAGCCATCTATCTTTAAAATATTTTAAAAAATATATATTTTTTCTAAATTATTTTTCATATACTTTTTAAAAAATTCAATAAATATTCCCTAAATTTGTTATTAGTCCCTGCCATGGGACTATAGCAATGAGTTTGCTTTTGATATGACATTGATGTGACATTAATTTTCCTTTTACCATAAATTTGTGTATGCAATGTAATGTTTAACATATGAAAACAAATATATATTTTTGGATATAATAAAAATATTTGTGTTTCTCATTTCTAATTGGTTGATAGAATTGAAGTGTTATTGCTCCCTTCACATCTTTCAATATGTAGAATTAATTAAGAATTAATTACATAATCAACGAATTTCACTAATCACCACATCTAAATATACAAAATTGTACTATGTATTTATTATTATGCATTATTATATTTATATTATATTTATTATCTAATAAATTATTTCTTATTATATTTATGAATATTATAGTTTCATCAGCTTATGGTTCATTATACATTTTGAATAACAAACAACCCTCAATTATTATCTTTCGACAAAAAAAATTCATTACTTGTGCATTTAGTTATATTAAGTTTCATTGTTCAAACATGTATTTCTCAACTAACTCAGCAGGGACTGCGTTGCCATACAACCCTTATTTAATTTTAGATTTGTTATCTTATTAACTATGCTTTAATAAAGGTCGAGGAGCTCAAACTAAATGGGACCTTCGATGAGAAACCCTAATCCCTTCGTGGTGTAGATTGTCGCCGACCAGACAAAGAACCCCTGCGCGGAGATTCACCAGCACCGATCACGACCATTCGGCCCCCACTGATACACCGGGATGGGCGAAGAAGAGGGGGGGAAACCCCCCTCATACTGCAATGTTGCGGCCAATGATAGATCAGGTACCAGAGCAAAGAGACGCACTTTCGAGCCACCACCGCAGCTATGAGAGCAGCTCCTAGCCAGGGAACAAGGCCTCAGAACGGAAATGGAGACAGAAGCCAGAACCTCTCAACCAAAGCCACCCCGAGGTTGGGAACCAGGCAAATGCATTCCACAAATGGAGAAACCGCCGAGATACCTCATCAGCTCAACTAGGGTTGGAGAGCACACACAATTTATGAGAGAACACGCCCTCATTGGCAAATTTCTGGGACTTTGGCCAGCAGAGAGGGACCTCAACAAATGGATCAAGCACTGGTGGAATCCCAAAGGGGATTATGAGGTCCAACTCAGCTCCAAAGGTTTCTTTATAATCATTCTATACAATCTAGAGGACAAGGACATGATCTTTGAAAATGGGTCGTACTTCTACAACTCGGCGGGGTTGTTCTTACGCTTCTGGACTGAAAGATTCAGCCCAGACAAAGAAGATTTCACCATGGCCCCTGTATGGATCCACCTATACTCCTTGCCGCAAGAGTTCTGGCTGGAAGAGATTATAATGGGCATAGGAAATACCCTTGGGCAGTATGTCAAAGCTTTGGAAGCCACAAGACAGCGAAAATATACCTCATATGCCAGGATCTATGTTTACATGAATATCTCCAAAGCACTCCCTGGAGCGGTGACCCTTGAATACCAGGATGAGGACTGGCAACAAACTTTGGACTACGAGCACATTCCCTTTAGATGCAGGAGATGCCATGAGCACGACCACTTATATCGTGATTTCCCTCTTATCAAACAAGCTACCAGAGAAAACGACACCACACAGAAGGATGGATTTACCACGGTTGCATCAAAAAGGAGAAACCCACCAAGGAAGCAAATTCCGAACTCCAGACAAAAAGTCGCAACCAAAAACTCTTATGAGATTTTGGATCAACTGCCCGAAGATGAGGAAATTCAGGATCCACACAAGGACTCTCAACAGCCGCAAAAAAACTGCCCAAATCCTAACCCTTCTCCCCAAACTTGTGAAACCCACATAGAAGAAAGAGGAGAAGGGGATGGGGATACCCCAATGCTGCTGGACGACCGAGATCTAGCAGGGATAGATCTGGAAAATTTGGAGGAAGCCCTAAATCAAAAGGACCTGCAGACCCTCCCTGAAGAACAACTGCGCAAAGTACACAAGGTATTTCTAAATTCCTCAACAGGATCTACAGCACACCTGGGCATAGCAACAAACTCGAGCTCTGGCTCGAAGAGAGTCCTTCGAGAAAACAAAAGAAGAGGACAAAAAACCACGCACCAAATGATCAAGGAAGCAGGAAACCTTATGATAAACTCAGGTCAGATCCACAAGCTCTCGGAGGGATACCTCCACACAACACCACCCTCTTAATGATGAAGATCATCACCTGGAACATTAGAGGACTTAATGGTAGATCCAAGCAAAGGATCCTCAGAGACTGCATCATAGCAGAAAACCTAGATATTTTGCTGCTACAGGAAACTAAATGCCGAGGAGCAGAGGCTGAAACTATCTTTCAGCGCATATGGCAAGAATGCAACTCCATAACAACAGATTCCACAGGTGCCTTAGGTGGCCTTGCTATCTTATGGAACCCATCCAACATCACTATCAGCAAACCCTTTACAACGATAGGCACAATAACGGCTCACTTCGAGGTCATCGGCTCAAATCAGGAAGGAGCCATCACCAATGTCTACGGGCCTCACAAAAACTAGGACAAAGACAAATTCATGGAGCGGCTTGAACTGATCAAGACCCTGGAAACAACTCAAAACTAGATCTTAGGAGGCGACTTCAACATGATCTTGACGCTGGAGGAGAAAACTGGAGGCTCCAAAAAACTAGAGCAAGATAGTGGTAAGTTTAAATCTCTCATTGATCATCTAAAATTAGTAGATATAGAAAATAGCAATGGTACTTTCACCTGGTCTAATCGCAGATCAGGCAACCAACACATCGCATGTCGACTGGATCGCTTCTTAGTCACCGAAGAAATAATGGAATCAGGCTCCTATCTGGAAAGCCTCATTCTACCAAAAGCAGGCTCAGATCATTGGCCCCTGGCTCTTCAGCTAGACACGGGAGAACTTCCCAAGTATAAGCCTTTTCACTTCGAGAAATTTTGGCTATTGCATCCGGATTTTCAGCAGCTAGCCAAATCCTAGTGGGAGCAGGCGGAAATAGACCATGGCTCCAGCATGTACAAATTCCAGCAGCGCCTTAAAAACTTCAAGCAGATGCTGAAACAATGGAACAAAAATTGCTTTGGAAATATACTTCAAAGTATAAGGACCATAGAAATTAGGCTGGGGGAGATTCAAAAAATATTCATTTCCGGATCCAGAACCACAAAATTAATGAAGGAGGAGGAGTAGCTACAGGAACAACTAGAAGAAAGAAGGAAACAAGAGGAAATCTTATGGAAGCAAAAATCCAGAGTGCAGTGGCTCAAGGAAGGGGAGAAGAACACAAAAATTGTTCATAGAGCTATGATTCATAGACGACACGTCAATAGGATCACTCACTTGGAGGACAGTCAGGGCAACATAATCAGGGAACACTCCAAAATCGAGGAGGAGCTGCTCAAGTACTACCAAGACCTTCTAACGGAACCGAAGAAGGATAGAATGGAAGCCATACGAAGAGTCACCGGACATATACCATCATTGGTAACCCCAGAGAAAAATGCAGCTTTAACTCGACCCATCACCCAAGAAGAAGTAGGTCAAGCAGTAAAAACCATGCCTCCAGGAAAGGCCCCTGGCCCAGACGGATTTTTTCCACCACTGCTGGGACCTGGTCAGAAAAGAAGTGTGGGAAGTGGTAGAGGAATCAAGAGCTTCAGGCCTGGTCCTACCAACTCTCAATGCCACCTTTCTCACCCTTATTCTGAAAGAAGAAAGAGTCACAAACCCCAAACAATTCAGACCCATAGCCCTATGTAATGTTATCTACAAAATTATAACGAAAGTAATAGCCAATCGACTCAAACCCATTCTACCATTTTTCATTTCCAAGGAACAAGCAGGGTACGTAGAAGGGAGACAAATCATGGATAGCGTCATTTTAGCCCATGAGATCATCCACTCCCTCAAGACTTCAAGAACTCCAGGTATGCTAATCAAACTCGATCTTTCAAAAGCTTTCGATCGAGCCAACTGGAAATATCTCAGAGTTGTCTTAGACTCTTTTGGTTTCGATCAGGGTTGGGTAAATTGGGTCATGAATCTCACCTCCTCTGCCTTCTTCTCCATTCTGGTAAATGGTGTACCATCCCAACCTTTCTCACCATCCAGAGGAATCAGACAGGGGGACCCCTTATCCCCCTTCCTGTTCGTACTTTTGGTGGAAGGCCTGGGACGATACATCAAGGCAGCAGTAACTGAAGGCTCCCTTAAAGGCCTGCCTCTGCACAATATTCAGCCAGCACCCTCTCATAGCCAATTTGTTGATGACACCCTCCTCCTGAACTCCCCCACGGTCAAGGAAGCTAACAAGCTCAATTCCATCCTTTCCGACTTCACCGAAGCCTCAGGCATGTCACTCAACTTGGAAAAGTCCAAGCTCTACTTTTTTAATACCCCGCCTTCTATCCAACTTCATGTTTCCAGACTTCTTGGGATACCCAGGAGCTCCCTTCCATCCAACTATCTCGGGGTTCCCCTCACAGGAGCGGTGGCCAGATCCATCTCCTGGGACAACCTTCTCCTTTCCATTTCCAACAGGCTAAGCAATTGGACCTTTAGACCCCTCAATATTGCCTCTCGACTGGTACTCCTCAAGTCTGTTTTGCAAGCTCTACCCACTTATCTCTTCACCGCTCTGGCTGCTCCCAAAAAAGTCATCAGAGCCATCAGAAACCTTCAGCGAAACTTTCTATGGCACGGTCATCAACCCAACAAGAAATGGGCTCTAGTCAACTGGGACAGACTTTGCATGCCAAAAATTCAAGGAGGACTGGGACTCCGAGATCCAGAGAAACTCAATCAAGTAATGGGAGCTAAAATCTGGTGGAGATGGCTAAAAAATCCAACAGCCGCCTGGGCACAACTGTGGAAACGAAAGTACGCCCCCCTCACACTGGAAGACCAGCTAATCCGACATAACAACCGAATACATGGTTCCAACATCTGGAACACATCTTGGCAAAATCGCACACTGGTACAGAATCATGCCTTCTGGGAGATAAGAGATGGAGAAAGCGCCCTGTTCTGGCAAGACTCATGGCAGCAACTCAAACCCTTGGACGCAATGGAGGAACTATCCAATCTCAAAAGAACCCTCCACCAGAACACCTCCCTAAGGGTTAAGGACCTCTGGAAACCACAAGCATAGCAGCAGCGGTGGCGCCAATGGAAGATCTCAAATCAAGAGCTCAGAACCCCGGAAAATCTCAATCTGCAGAGCTGGCAATCTTAAGCCATCCGCAGGAAAATACCCTATCGAGAGGGACCGGACATCCTGAGGTGGGGATACTCCACAGCCGGCATCTTCACTATCAAAGAAGCTTATTTACTGCAAGGAAATCACCAGGGACAAAAAAAGGAGCACATTTGGAGTAAAGTCTGGAACCCCACTCTCTGGCCTAAGGTCTCCACCTTCTTGTGGCTAGTGGTGCACAATAGAGCCTTAACGTGGGACAATCTAAGGAAAAGAGGCTTCATCGGACCATCCCTCTGCGTTCTCTGCTAACAATAGGAGGAAACTAAAGAACACCTCTTTAATGGGTGTCACTACAGCCAACATATATGGGACCAAGGAGCGCAAATAATGCACAAATCCAACCAAAATCGGAGCAGCATCAATGACACAATCGAGAATTGGGATCGCAGTACCTATAACAACCCTATACTAAATCTCATCTGGCAACTTTTGCCGGGATTTATTCTCTGGAAAATTTGGAAGGAACGAAATAAGAGAATATTCCACTCCCAACCTTCCCTGCCAGAGGCCACATGGGAGAAAATCAGCTCACTAATCAAGGAAACAATCAGGAGTAAGTCTTGGAGAGAGGAAGATCTTCAATGCAACCCAGAGGAACAATGCACTCTTTAAAATTGGCAATCCATACTTAATAATCAACCGGGACCAAGGAGTCATAAGTGTCAACCGACTAGTCCAACCAGTTGGACTCCCCCTCCAGCACATTTCATCAAAGTAAATTTTGATGGAGCCTCTAAAGGTAACCCGGGAACAACAGGATATGGGGCAGTGCTCAGAAATTCCAGCGGCGAAATCCTTGGTCTGGATGTGGGATTCCTGGGGGACACAACCAACAACGTAGTTGAGTTAACAGAACTACTGCGGGGACTCCAAACAGCCATGGACAAAGGCTACCAAAGGATAATCTTAGAGGGGGACTTGCAAGTCATCATAAGGCTAACCACCAAGATTCTCCATGGATGCAACCCTGCAAAAATCTCACCAAGCTGGAGACTCTCTGGTCTGCTCGAAGACTTCAGCCACCTCCTACAACCCCATCTCAGCATCATTACCTCCCACATGAAACGAGACGCAAACAAGGTTGCGGATTGCCTAGCAAATGAAGCAGTCGAAAAGGGTGTTGAACACTTTTGCTGGGAAGCCCACATCTCACCAGATCCAGAGATCTTCACTTGGTGCCAAACCTTAGCCACCAAAGACCTTCAATCCCCGGATGGGGTGACACGTCGCGCAATTGAGCCACGCGGGATCAGGCTGGGACGCGATATTAATGCATCTACCGACCAACATCCCCTCCGACTTTAACTTGCCATGGATACGAGCAGGTGCATTCAAGCGACGAGCCCCTTCGCGCAAGGGAAGGGTACCAGCCATCAGCGCACTAACCAGCAGGCTTTAATGGTCATGGGGGTCATGTTAGCATTAGTCCTCATCGCCCAGGTCGATAGAGCAAAGCGCCAGTCGCTCTTTGCAGCCTCCGCTCCACTGGAACAACAGCATTGTCACAGATTCTCCTCCACTCCACTGGAACAGTGGAAGCACCCTGTGGCCTCGTTAGTGGTCTGGAGAAAAGCGCTCTTTCTGGAAAGAACTCTGGAAATCTACCGAACCCCCACCATGCCCAAAGAAAGAGGGAAGCCGCATAGGGGACCTGCCTGGTACACGGCTGAATCAAGGCGCCAGAGGAAAAAGAATTTTGAGAAAGCCATAGCAATGGAAACCATCCGAAGGAGAACGACACCACGAACGCCTCCAATGGCGTACGTGGAAGAAGTTACCCCGGAGGATGGCTTGGAGAGCGTCCCCGAGCACACTATGTTCACAGTGTCGGATAACTGGAATCCACCTTCGAAATTTGGTCCAGACAGCAAGCCTCCGCCTGCAAGCATTCTGCCTGGCCCCAGCGCCACCAGCTTAGAGGAGCCTTACCCCACCTGCTATGTCGAAGAGGAGATTCCTCCTGAACCACCCATGGAGGAAGCGTTGCAAGCACACAATCAACAGGCGCACACGCATCATGAAGCAGACGAGACCACTCCAACGGGGTCAATCGACAGCCACAGCCAGGAGCAGCCACTCTTCGCCGACTCGGGGTACCTCAATCTCATTTTTGAGGTGAGGAGTCTGTTGGATGATCAGATCTTCCGCCTCGTACGAATTGACCAGAGACTCGACCTGCTCTTCGCAGCTCACTCCAGAACTCTTCCAAAGAGACAATGCCCAACATGCGCGCAGGCCTATGCATTTCCAGCGGGATGGCGACGACACGAGGACGAGGACAAGCGCGCAGGCTCAAAGGTTAAATGATGCTCAGGATTAGAATTTGCTTTTTTTGCTATAATTTAGGCTTCGAGCCAGTTAGCTATCAGTTTTCTTAGAACTAGTTCATGACATCCAGTTCCATCTTCATGACTGATAGTCCTGGTTTCCTTTGGGCAGGATGATGCACTGTTAATTTTTTTAATTTTGTGAATTGGGTAACACATGGCAAGGGATGCCCAGCTGTCCCGATTTCCTGTTTAGGCGGGACAGCTGACATCACAAATGGCTACTATATTTTGCTTATGTTAATATAACAGGTCCCATCTTTTTACTTAAAAAAAAACTATGCTTTAATAAAAGAAATTGGTGACCTTTTAATGCATTAAATAACCTAATATTCATTATATATTTGGAAAATTCTAACCAATTGGATGATTTTTTTTTAGTGGGTTAGTCCAAATACTTTTTTTTTTCCAAAAAAAATTCCTCGAATTTATATAGCATATAAATTCATTTACAAATAAAAACTGCAACGAGTTTTGAGGTCAGAATGCACTAGCATTAAGGACCCATACAATCTATATTCAACAAGATCTAAAGAACTAGGTTGGCCATGCTTGAGTAAGAATGATTCGATATCGAGAGACGAAGACTTCCCAAAGACTACCTTTAATTCAAATTCCAGAGGCAGATTTCAATGTTGTTGCAAAGGGAGGCAGGCAACATCATTCAAAGATATTTATAGAGGAAATGGGGCTCTCGATCCCTCTATCACAGTGGTAAACCGAGAGCCTCCCTACCACTTCAGTTAGGGCCCTCTTTGAGAGAGCATCAGCTGCCCTATTATGGGAGCGGGGAACGTGGAGAAAGTTGATGATGGAGAAGCGCAAAGAAAGATATCTCGTTTTTTGCATCCAGCCTTCTAAATGGATGGAGTGAAGCTTGCTCTTTTTAGATATCCAGTCAATAATAACTATCGAGTCGCCCTGGACGTGTAAGTGGTCGATAGACCATAAGGCAGCGAGAGTGAGCGTGGCCCATAAACCCATGAGCTCTGCTTTTGTATTTGTACCGACTCCACAGTTGATGAACCAATTTGTGGTTCTTGACGGATGGGTTTTGAAGGTGCCACCAGCCCCGCAACAAGAGCCACTTGACTGAGCAGCACCATCGAAAAAAGCAATGGTGTGTCCCTCGGCCAAATCAAAATCAATAGCTCGATGTGGGAAACATCGGACCGTGGTCGATTGCCAGTTGAAAGAGACCAGAATCTTATGGAAAACCGTCGGCAAAGAAGGCTGGCCATCCTCAAAGATCACTCTATTTCTGTCTAACCATATTTGCCAGCTGATATGAACTGCCAGACTAGGCGAGGCCGATTTATGAGAGGACCAAATGGAGAAGCATTCTGAGATGGAGGAGCCGCACCAGGCAATAGGAATAGAAAAGTGCTTTATCGATCGGTACCATACCTCTTTAGAAAACGGACAGTGAATCAAGAGGTGATGCAGGTCCTCAGGAGCATTTTTGCAGAGTAAGCAGATCCCCGGCCCCTCCCAGCCTCTCCTTTGTAGCGCTTCCCAAGTGAGAATTTTTTCTTTACCAACAAGCCAGGAAAACAATTTTAATTTGAGGGGCACTTTCCAGTTCCATAGCTGTTGGATCCATGGAAAATCAACTTCAGAGCTAAGTTGATGTTTTAAGGCGGCATAAATATTTTTCACAGTGATTGAACCCGAAGCATCACCGCTAGCCCACAATAAAACATCTAGATCGGCAGTCAGAGAAATCCCAGCGCTTTTTAGAGCAGAGGTGTATCGATTCCACTCTGTGGCAAGCAGTTCTCTAAGGGAGAGATCACTGCTCGTCGTCCAAGCATCCGACAGAGGGGACACACCTGTCAAAATTCTGACCTGAGCGAGAGATGAAATGTTAATGGTTTGAAGGTGGTGTCTCATCAAGGGCGAGAGAATAGAACGGTCCCCCAGCCCAAGAATCATAACCCTTCCAATTTGAATATCCTTACCCTCGCCAGGCCTCCATCTGAGCCAGTGGAGAATAACCTGAGAAGATGCCACCAGGCCTTTCCAGAAAGGTGAGGCCCTCTTCAGCTGGAAAGATGGCTTGCGGAGCCAAAGGATGAGCGGCTTGGAGTCCAAATACTTATCAATGATGATTTGATGCCAAATACTGTCATGTGAGATAGCTCTCCAGAAAGTTCTTTCCAGGAGGGCCACATTGAAAGTGGAGAGGTTTTTAAGGCCCCATCCCCCTGCCCTCCGAGGCTTTGACAGGGACTGTCAGCTACAAAGATGGATACGATGTTTGTCAGCTTGTCCACTCCACAGGAAGTTAAAAGATAACCTACGAAGAGTAGTAATAATCTTTGGAGGGATCTGCTCCAGCATCATCCAGTAAACAACCAGGCTTTCTAGAACTGATTTAACCAGGATAAGCCGTCTGCCCAATGACATCCATTTGTTGCACCAGAAGCCGATTTTTCTTTCAAAAGAAGCCACTAGCCAACGCCAGTCACCAGGGGAAGTGGCTCCCAGTTTCATCTGGAAACCCAAATAAATGAATCATTTGCTCATATTTTTAAAGGTGAGAGGGATGGTATCTTTAAGAATAAGGAGTTCGGTATCTGATAGACCCCAGTAGTGGACTGAGGATTTGGAGAGGTTGATGGATAAACCAGAAACCGAGCAAAATCGTTGGAGCACCTCTAGGATAATTAGTCATTCCTCAGGATCAGCTTTAGACATTAGAAGAACATCATCAACAAACATCAGATGGACAATCTTAATGAGGTTTGATACCTTAATGCCTGATATTTGATGCTCGGTGAAGCTTTTGGAGAGTAGTATACTAAGGCCTTCCATTATCAAGATGAAGAGATAAGGGGAGAGTGGACATCCCTGTCGTAGTCCCCTCTTGCTTCTGAAGAAGTTAGTAGGTTCACCATTGATCATCACTGCGAAATTGGCGCTTGTAACGCAAGAAAGAGTCCAATTAATAAACTTGTCTCTGAATCCCACAGCGTGAAGGATTAGTCTCAAAAAATCCCAATCAATGCAGTCAAAAGCTTTTTTGAGGTCCAGTTTCATGACCAGCGCCTTTAGATTTTTCTGCTTGATGTTGTGTAAGCATTCATGGGCAGCTCCAATAGCATCCTGGATTCTTCTGCCTTTCAAGAATCCCAGTTGTTCCACAGATAGACTCCTTGCAAGAAATGGTTTAATTCTGTTAGAGATTACCTTGGAGATAATCTTATAAATGAGATTGCACAGGGATATCGGTCGGTAGTCGTTGAAGGAGATTGGGCTGTTATCTTTCGGAATCAAGACCAGGAAAGTTGAATTAATACCTCCAGCAATTTTACCTTTGATACAGGTGTCCTCCACCATCTATAGGAGCTCCTCACCTACAAGATCAAAGAAGAAACAAAAGAATTCTGAAGTCCAGTCGTCTGGCCCTGGGCTTCTCTCAGTTTTAAAATGTGAAAGTATATCTTTAATCTCAGCAAGTGTGACAGGCTTGAAAAGGGCCTCGGCTTCATCTCCGGAGACTAACTGAGGGAAGAGACAGGCAGTAGAACCTTTTTCCAGGAGGTTGTGCGCGCAGGTAGCTTTGTACTGTTGAGAAAAATGTGTGACGACCTCATCCTTTAAGGCCTCCTGCCCCCGAATATCATGATCTCCGCTTTTAATAGTCCAGATCATCTTTTTGTGTCTGTTGAAACTGGCTACCTTGTGGAAATACTTGGAGTTTGAATCTCCGCTCTTTAGCCAAGTTGCACGGCTACGGAGCCTCCATGCGATTTCCTCTGCACATAGTAAGGAAGCTCTGTTAGCTTCCAGCCGTTTGAGTCTATCTGACTCTTCCACCGTCCAGGCTGTAGTAATAGAACTGTGGGTGAGATTGGATATCTCCTCCTCCAGCGAGAGCAAACGGGCCTGATCCTCAACCTGTTTACGATGGAACCAAGACTTAGTCTTTGACTTGAGGACCTTAAGTTTCCACACAAGTCTAAGCTGTGGATTAACTTCGAAAGTGAAAAGCGGGTCCGTCCAGATCAAGTGGACGAGCTCAATGTAATCCGCCGATGAGAGCCAGGAATGATTAAATTTGTACGGGGAAGACCTGGACAGCGCTGTAATCCTTAGCTGGAGAAGAACCGGGGCGTGGTCGGAAAAGAAGGGGAACTCCACCCACGAGGATGAATGACCAGTAGAAGCCAATAAACCGTCAGTCACAAGGAAGCGATCCAGTCTCCTGGCGATTGCATTCGGACCAGTCCTATCGTTTCGCCAAGTTGGGGTTAAATGGGTCGGTCGGATGTCAATGAGGTTGTTTGAGGCAAAGAGCTCTTTGTAATGGGCTCCAGTAGGTTCCGGCGAGTGAGCGCCTCCCCAGGTTTCATCAGCCTCAAGGAAGATGTTCAGATCTCCTCCGACAATGAGGTTTGGAATAGAAAGAATACTGCTATCTGCCAGCTGTGACCAGAAGAGCGTTCTTTCCGAGCAGGGTCCGTAGATGTTGAGCAGCGCCAACTCCAATTTTGTGTCTAAGCAGCAGCCCCGTAATAGTAAACCCCCACACGACAGGGAGGGTCTCAGCTCAAAAAGGATGGGGTCCCAAGCCACTAGCAAACCTCCGGAAGTACCTGAGCTCACCGCCGCTGTATACCAAGAAGGTCGGAACTGATGAACAAAATCTCTAGCTTTATTATCGGTCGAGAGGGTCTCTTGAAGAAAGATGAGATCGGGCTTAGTTCGCGCCAGCAATCTTCGGAAGGAGGCAGCCTTGAGGGTGCCTCCGATCCCTCGAATGTTCAAGGAGAGCACGATCATTACTTTGATCGTGCCAAGGCCTTCATTGCTCTAAGGGCCTTACCATCCAGAGTGGGCAAGTCAGAATCAGACTGCTGTGTGCTTTGTACATCCTTCTTCTTTCTGGAACTTTGAGTTTGGAGAGGGGAGATTTCGGTAGCTATACCTCGTGACCAAGCGAAGGTCTTGGCCTCCTTTTGTTTTGTGTTTGAGGTGCCAGCTTCAGTTGCCGAAGAAATGACTTCCTTGCCACGATAAAATGGCAGTTGTGTGGTGGATCCCAGATACAAGGAAGAGGTTAGTCCAAATACTTGTGTTGCACAATATATTATTGTGCACACTTTCTCATGTATTGGTTGGTTGAATAACCTAATATTGATGACATATTAAATATATTATTGTGCGCATAATTTTATGACGAGAATAAGTTAAAATTCCACCATGATCGTAGTTCCTCATAGTGAGAGTTTTTTAATTAGTAGCACTATGCCCCATAAACTTTATATTAAAATTATTTAAAATTTTATATATTATTTTACTAAATTGAAAATAAGATTTAATATCATTTTTATTTTAGCATTTTTTTTTTTTAAAGTTAGTGAGAAAATTATATTAATTAAAAGTAAATATACATAGAACTAAAATAATTAAGAAGATTAGATGGATAAACCAATCTGAACATTAAAAAAAAAGAAGTAAAAGTTCTAATTTGTCATGTATAGTTTATAATAGCTTTTACAAAAAAATTTAAAAGTTTCATCCAAAGAAAAACCAAGCTCTTCCAATAGTAAAAATAGAACAAGAAAAACAAAGCTCTTTCAATAGCAAAAATAGAACAAGAAAAACACTTGGCGATGAAACTAGTCTATATAAACAAAAACCATAACTAAAAAAACACCATATAGGAATATAAACAACCATAATTAAGACTACATTAAAAACCTGGATGTCTATGTCCTGGATCTAAATCTAGACTTGCACTCAAACCCTATCGAACCCACCATAACACCCCATCCGGAGTTTTATTTATGTACTACACTTTTATCTTTTAATAAAAATAATTGTATACATCATATAATTAATGTGGTATTTTGAATAATTAGGTTCAATTTAATTGGGAAATACGGTATTTACACCTTTTTAAATCAAGTTACACAAATACCAATATCATCTAATCTCTATCGCTTCAAGTTAAATTATATCTATTATTAAATATTTTTATAATTTTAAATTAAATTATTATTTATTATTAAATTTTTAAAATTTATACTCACATATTTATATAAATGATTTCTTATTATCTTTTTGGAAAGAGTTCAAATTGCAATTTATGTAGTATAAATTATTTATTATTATTTAAAAAAAAAAGGTTAAATTGCAATTTATGTAGTGTTAACTAAAAATTAAATATTAATGATATTAATAAAGGTAAGATTTAATATTGTTTTTTATTGGTTAAGAGTTTATCTTTTTTGGAGGTAAGGAAGCACGTTAACAACCCAAGAGCCAAAGACATTTGGCATGAGTAAAAGTCTACCATCTTATAGACTACTAGCCGATCATTTCATGCATAGTTTATTTGCGGCATAGTTTTCCTTTAATAATAGTGACTAGTCAACCCATCAATTAATTGCAACAACTAACATAAATCAACCAAATTTTGGGCAAATATCCCCAAAAATATGCTTAGAAAAGAACAAAAAAATATAGCTTTAGATTACAGGGATAATATATGCTAGTCCCTAAATGTGTTGTAACTTATCACTAGCTACTCATCATTGACTACTATCTGTACAGTAACTCATCACTAGTTAATATTTGTAAATATATTCTAATTCATCAACATTATTGAACAACAACTCATCACTAATAACTATTTATAAATATACTCTAATTCATCAACATTATTGAAGAAAAACTACATCACCTAGAACTATGTAAAATTACTCACTAATTAAATAATTTTATTGAAGAAAAACTACATCACCTAGAACCATGTAAAATTACTCACTAATTAAATAATTTTAGTAATTAAGAAACACATTTTACTCTTACCACAGGTTTTTACACTTTACTTGTACACATATGAAATGAAAAATTGATCTTTCATATAAAAGATTAGATTTTAAAATTTTAATTTATTAGAGGTAGCATAGAATATGTCTTTTCGATATGTGCGCGCTTGGCTATTTATGAAAAGTAAAGTTTTTACGCCCGAAAGGCGTACACCTATTGACAATGGGCAGATTTAATAGGGGTTTAGTGCTTAATAAGTTTTCTATGGACAGGATTAAATATGGCTTGGAATATTCTTAGTAGTCACACAAAATAAATGGTTGTGATTTCAATCATTAACTTTCTAGCTATTATAAAGACATCCGTTTATGTGTTTATTTTTTTACATTTACCTAATCATATTTAAAAATTACTTTGATAGCTTAACAGAAATTAAAATATTAACACAAGATAAATGAAGCTCAACAGTTTATTTGTTAATCAATAATAAAATTTAATATATTCTTTTAAGGATTCGTTTCATCTTATCAACCTTTCGACTTTCACCAGCAACCATTTAGTTGTTATGCTAGTGTACACATCAATGAAAAATTTGGTTACAGAATAAGTATGTCTAAATTTTGCATCCAAACAAATATGATATAGGATTTTTCTTGTATCAACTAAGTCTCCGTGCCTCACCTTGGAGTGTGAGAACCTTGCTAAGTATCAAATATCATTGCTCTACGATGGAACCAACAGTCCAGCCCAGAGCTTCAGTGTCATAGAAAACCAATGAACTACTCCACCACCAATACTCCATATACAAGTCCAAACTTAAGTGGCATTGAAAAACAACTAGAGCAAAACAACCTTGTAATAGAATTGAAAAAATGATATATGGACGAATAATATTACTGGGAAAATGGTATCATGGACCAAGTGACATTAAAAACTGCACATTCAGAAACAGAATTAACTGTGCAAATTTATGTATAGAAGTGTTAAATAGTCATCACTGGTTAAATAGTCATCTGGCCGCAGAGAGTTGTGTCGAAGAAATGGTGAGAATGGATCCAAATGATCCGCCAGCGCCCACGCTGTTCCCAACCAGGG